>JAWNMD010000542.1:0-51688 GCA_035044365.1 Drosophila neotestacea | reverse complement strand
TAGTATGCACATATGTGGATAGATATAGCGAAGGCATACTGTACTGTAAGCATATAGCAAAGGCATACTGTACATAGCATTCAATGTAAGCATGCACATAGCAGCAACACATTGTTGCAATAAATGCAAATAAACAAACCAACTCAAGTGAGCGCGTAATATGATCGGTCACTTATGAGTTAGGCCAGGAACGCTAAGTCAGCATTCCCACGCTGACCGCTTATGTCAAACATATATACACATGTGCATAAGACTCTCTCTCGCTTAGTAATACATAAAGATATGAGCAGCCGCTCCGCTGCTGGCGTAACCGGCAGCGCAGCTATGCGGCTTTATACATAAGAATATATGTACTTAGGCTAAGAACCAACTTATGCTCGAACAATAAAATATTCACGATTCTAAACTCAAACTGCACTGACGTGCATGTCTTTAATTGAAAAACTATATAACTTATTACATGGCGACCGTGACAAGTGTCACGCACCGTAAACCAAATTAAAAAAATAAATAAAAAGTGACTGGAGCATATGGAAAAAACGGAAGAGACATACTGGCGAACGACGGAAGGAAAAATAACTGAGTGAGTACAGGGGGCATGAGCTCTCATAATACTTTGCAACGCAAAAGACGCAGTGGCATTAAAGAGCGGATCAGACAGAGAAAGTCTGAGATCGTAAGACTTTTATATAAGACCAATAATCCACTACCTTGGGAAACTGCGGTCAAGTTGCACGACGAACTCAAACATCTTGAGTCGTTGAACAAAGTAAAGAGCCCCCCTGTCCCTCAGAGGATAACTTAACTAATCCAGATACACATCGCCCCCAGCCAAAACCAATTCCAAAAAGACAGCGCCTATGTCCAGCAGACTGCGAGGGACCCCTATACAGTCCACATTGCCTGGGCACATGTCAGCGGCCATCAACAACGAACACTTAGTACGAGAGGCAGACCGCCGCTTGTGCCAACGTTGGAACGCACCAAGAGGTGAACTGACCGGCAGCGCCGAGACGGGCGCACAGCATTGAGCACAACGTTGGTAATCTACACACATATGGGACTCTTTGTCCTGACTGACCGGCAGACTGACCGACTCACTCACGGGCGTCATCACGCATGTAGGCCAAACGGTTCAAGATTATTGAAGATGAAATATACACACAATCGCTGAGACATAATTGTCACGCCCGACAAGACTGGGATTTTGATGTCCCCACCGGCAAGGCGCTAAAATGGCCCGGTCAAAGACCAATTGCTAAGTATGAAATATTTTGTTTTTGGGCTAGGCTTAACCAAACTCGCAGATTATGTATTTCTTACTCACTGCTGCATCCTGAGAAAATTTGGTCACGATCAGGCCGCTATATCATATAGCTGCCATAGGAACAACCAGATGCAAATTACAACTTTGTCTGAAGATCTGTGGTCTTTTTGAGATATCTCGACCAGGCTTCACAGATTATGTATTGCGTACTCACTGCTGCATCCTGAAAATGATGAGTCAAGATCAGTTATATATCATCTAACTTCTGCGATCAGAGCAATAGATGGATAAACTTGTATGAAGATCTTTAATTATTTTTAGAATCTGACAGAAACTCCGTATGCGATGTCTTATCACTGTGGCCATCTGAAAATCTCGTCAAGATGGACCATGTCCATGTCTTCCTGCGATAGCGTTCTGATGCGACTTCGTCAAGATCTTTGTTATTTTTTCCGAATCTCAGCCAAACTCTGAGCTAATATGGTTCATGTCATTCGCCATTAATTCATTAGTCAAGATCTTGGATCTGTATCTGCCGTGCTTCCCTAGAATGCGTTGCTTAGATATGTCATCAAGGCAATCAAGAGATCAGACCAGGGGATGGGATGGTAATTGGAGGGGAGGTAGATTGAATTAGAGTTTGGCTTGAAATCAGTGTGTTCTTGACTTTTCATGCACACTCTGCTATGCATATATACCATTTGCAGTGACTTCAGCTGTGGTATGCAAATCTCATCTCTGTGTCCTCGCAAAATGCTGCAATTCCCAAATGTCTTCAGGTCACTTGGAAAAACTACGTGCGGGCTGTTCCTCATTAGGCAGCCTGCGTCCTGACTGCAAGTGTGACACCCCCCCCCCCCCCCCCCCAAGGCCCAGCCCCCTGAGGACATTGATTAGGATGTGGCCAGGCTTGGCTGAAATTCTAACGCCGCGTGTCCGTGCGACATGCTATCTTGAATGCTGTAAGTGAATTTACAGTTCTTGATATAACTGGTGACAGTGTCACAATGAAATGTTCTTGGCTCGCTGTATGCCAGGACTGTGACCATGTCTAGGTCATATGGCTGAAGTGATAGCTCTGACATATTTAAGCCTATGATAGCATTGATTCTGAGTGTTCGTAGATGGCGTTACACCATTCAAAAAACGTCTTCGCTCGGTCGACCTCTCGTCGTGGCATCTACAATAGTGTCAATTAGGCTGTATATATAGTAATATTAATATTGAATCCGTGATGCTGCACCTTTGTACGCAGCATGACCGGAATACAGCGCAAGCTCCTTGTGCCTTAGTTTGATTCTCTGAATTCGTCTGTGAACGATGCTTTATGGAGTGCGAGTGCAGACCGACCAGTCTATGGTACAATGCTGGATATGGCAGCGACTTGCATAGGTTGTTGATCCACTTGTTTACAACGGTCAGCTGATGTCCTGTTGGATATAAGATCTGAGACAGTTTTCGACATAGCTATTTCCTCTGGTCAGTTCTCTTAAATCTGTCCTTCATTGTCATCTAGTATATAAAGTTGGTCAATACCATTTAGAATATTGGCCCCCGACGTACATTTAGTTCTTGGAATGTCTGTGAAGCTCTGGTTTCATACTAAATGTTTCAGACAGTGTTCCTATGGCCTTCTGTAGTCTCAATGATCCAGTTGCTGGACTGGTCTGTTCCATTTGGCAGGCAACACCTGGTATTATCTTGGATGCATTCTTGAATAAGTTCGCTTTTCAGTGTTCTTCCTTGATGTTCTATCGCATCTATGTGTCTCTGATATCCAGTCCAGCTAGCTCGTTATAGTGCCTTTAGTATGACGTAGATCTGCCAGACTATGGATAAGTCAGCAGAAATATTGGCGTAAATAATCCTCGCCAACGGATGGGCATGGACAGATTTCAGTGGATAGTATGATTCTCGACAGCTCATCATCATGATCAGATATCTCTTTATGGGGTCTGAGGCTTCCATCAATGCATTGCATTTCAAGTGTAATATGTCACCTGCTAGGGTAATAAAAAGCCATCTGTCAATAAAATGTCGTGATGCATTCATTGTGCAAATGTGTACAAGTATCACAATAAATGCATTAAGAAACGCTATCAAAGCCAGGCAAATGACCTGGATAAAATTTAAGAAAATTAATACAATATAAACCATAAACAAAGATTGCTTAAAATAAAAACAAAAAAATTATATATATATATTTTTGCATTCGAGCTATCTATAAGCAATTCAATTCAATTTACATTACTAATTAAATTCTTAGCTTATCAATGGTTGTTCATTTGTTTGATACAATCAATATCAAAGATTCTATAAGCATAGATGAAATGAAATGTAATGGCAAATACTGAATGCCGAGTTAGTTGAAATCAAATTAAAATTTGACAAGTCGTATAAATGCTTAACGCAAAATAGGAACATTACGAACGAGACTATAAGAAAACACGCAACGATATTAGTTGCCTGTTTTAATCAAGCACGATCATTGATACACGACAACAGAGAAAAACTAAATGCTCATCATTGGTCGAATGTATCAAGATTTTGACATAGATTAAAAAATAATCTAAATAGCATTAAAACAAAGTACTCACTGGATATAACAGTACCCTCGATACTGAACACTCCAGCAGTAGTCGAAGAAGATATAAATACAGACATAGACATTGTAAGCGATTCCGAAGTGGCAAATGATTCAGAAAATATAATAAAAGAAGAAGATCTACAGGATCTCACAATACCAGCGGTAATAACTTTACCAGAGGTATTCGAATCTGAATCAGAGTCCGTAATCGAAAAATCGGTAAACATGGCTATGTCACAGGTAGAATATCTCAAGTTCGCCTCATCGATTGTACCTGAGTTCGATGGAAAGGCAGAAAGCCTAACGAGTTTCACAGACGGTTTGAGTCTGATTGATTCAATGAAAGGTCCGCATGAAACAATTGCTATTAGTCTAATAAAGACAAAATTAAAAGGTCATGCAAGAAAGCTAATAACTACTGAAGCAACAATTAAGGCTATAATTGAAAAACTAGAATTAAAAGGAAAAGGAGAATCAGTAGAAGTAATTTCAGCAAAATTACTTAATCTACAACAAAAACAGAAAACGGCCAACCAATATGTACAAGAAGTAGAGAAGTTGACAAAGGCCCTAGAAGGAGCCTATATCGACGATGGACTATCTTCAGAATTATCTGTCCAAATACAGCACAACACATGCTGTTAAGGCAATTGTCAAAAACTGTTCAAATGACAGGGTAAAGTACATCATGGAAGCTGGCACGCTCAGCACCATGGACGAGGTCACATCGAAATTTGTTAATAGTTGCACAGAAGCAACGGGACACGCCAATAGTGTCCTGTATTTTAGTGGGCAACAAAACAATAATAGAGGTAGCCGTGGAAGCTACCGAGGAAGGGCCAATTACCACAACAACGGCAATCGCCGATACTACAACATCAATAGAGGTAGAGGCCAGTACAGAGGAAATTGCAGGGGCCGCGGTAACTCAAGTCGCGGCCACGGTAACAATAACCCCTCTAACGTACGTGTCACACAAAGCAGTTCGGAAAACTGCCAGACACCTTTAGATACTCAAAATTAAATAAAAAAGTACACACAGTAAACCTTAGTCTGAATATGTTTGTAACATTTAAAAACACTTCTACAAATAGTACTCTCACATTCCTGCTCGATACAGGAGCAGATATATCACTAATTAAAGAAAACTCAGATGTCTTTGATAACATCGAGAAAGAACAAACAATAAATATTCAAGGCATTGGACATGGCATTTTCACGTCCAATGGTTTAATCCAAATTGAGCTACAGACAAATAGATATATTATTCCACATAATTTCCATTTAGTTCCCAAAGATTTTGCAATACCATGTGATGGAATAATAGGAGTTGACTTCATAAAAACCTTTAATTGCAAACTAGATTGTGAACCAGAAAATAATTGGTTCATACTAAGACCAAATAACCTAAAATACCCCATATATGTCCCAATAAAATTCAGTTCCGGTAATAATTTAATACCATTACCTGCAAGATCTGAAGTTGTCCGAAAGTTAGACATCAACTCATCAGAGGATAATGTCTTAATTCCTAACCAAGAAATTAAATCTGGTATTTATGCTGCAAACACAGTGGCAACATCTAATAATGCATTTGTCCGTTTACTGAATACAACCAGTACCAATCAATTAGTTGACATAAACAATATCAACTATGAACCTCTTTCGAATTACGAAATAATTCAACCAAACAAAAGTTCGAGAACAGAAGAAGTCATAGCCCAATTAAAGAAACATTTTCCGATACAATTTAAATCACAACTCACTGAAATATGTTCAAAATATAGTGATATATTTGGACTTGAAACCGAATCAATCACAACAAATAATTTTTACAAACAAGAATTAAGACTAAAGGATAAAGAACCAGTGTACATAAAAAATTACAGAACACCGCATAGTCATCAAGAAGAGGTAAAGAAACAAGTAAATAAGCTAATAAAAGATAATATATAGTTGAAGAATCTGTATCTGAGTATATTAGCCCTCTTTTATTAGTACCCAAAAAATCACTCCCAGGTTCAGACGTTAAGAAATGGAGATTAGTAATAGACTATCGCCAAATAAATAAAAAATTACTGTCCGATAAATTTCCTCTACCCAGGATCGACGACATTCTAGATCAACTAGGTAGAGCTAAATACTTTTCATGCCTTGACCTTATGTCAGGTTTTCATCAAATAGAGCTAGAGGAAGGCTCAAGAAATATAACGTCATTTTCAACAAACAATGGATCATATCGCTTCACGCGACTGCCATTTGGTTTAAAAGTAGCACCAAATTCATTTCAGAGAATGATGACAATAGCGTTCTCAGGTCTAGAACCATCACAAGCATTCCTTTATATGGACGATCTAATCGTCATTGGATGTTCAGAGCAACACATGATTAAAAACCTTATCAATGTATTTGAACTCTGTAGAAAAAATAATCTCAAATTACATCCACAAAAATGTTCATTTTTTATGCACGAAGTGACATTTCTTGGTCACAAGTGCACAGATAAAGGAATACTTCCAGATGACAAGAAATATGATGTCATCATGAATTATCCCGTCCCACATGATGCGGACAGTGCTAGGCGATTCGTTGCTTTCTGCAATTACTATCGACGTTTTATAAAAAACTTCGCCGACTTTTCACGGCACATAACAAGATTATGTAAAAAGAATGTCCCATTTTTATGGACAGACGAATGCCAAAAAGCATTCCAGTATTTAAAAGATAAACTTATAGAACCAACCCTGCTGCAATATCCCGATTTTAGCAAAGAATTTTGCATAATCACTGATGCAAGTAAGCAAGCATGTGGAGCAGTTTTAACTCAAAACTATAACAGACTCCAACTTCCAATTGCATACGCATCGAGAGCGTTCACAGAAGGTGAAAGCAATAAAAGTACTACAGAACAAGAATTAGCAGCAATTCACTGGGCGATATTACATT
Organism: Drosophila neotestacea; assembly: GCA_035044365.1. NCBI lineage: Eukaryota > Metazoa > Arthropoda > Insecta > Diptera > Drosophilidae > Drosophila > Drosophila neotestacea. The sequence goes on along the minus strand of JAWNMD010000542.1, from coordinate 44,888 downwards.
TTCGACCATACATATATGGAAAACATTTTATAATTAAAACAGATCACAGACCTTTAACATACTTATTTTCTATGGTCAATCCAAGTTCAAAGTTGACACGTATGCAGTTAGAATTAGAAGAATATGACTTTACAGTCGAGTATCTAAAGGGTAAAGACAACTTTGTAGCAGATGCCCTATCCAGGATAACAATATCCGAATTAAAAGACATACAAAATAAAATCCTGAAAGTCACTACCAGGTACCAAAGTAGACAAAAATTCTGCGCAGAAAATGAAAAAGTAGAATTGCCAAGGCATTCTACAGAAAAAGCTTCTCAGCCCAACGTATACGAAGTCATAAATAATGACGAAGTACCTAAAGTAGTGGCCTTGCATATAAAAGATATGCTATGTTTCTTTAAACATGGTAAGAAAATTATAGCAAGAATTGATATTGGTGATATTTATACAAATGGAAATACTGACTTAGGTCAACTATTCCCAAGGCTTGAAAAAGAAGCCGGTATATTAAAAATAAGCCAATTGAAAATAGCACCGTGGGAAAATATCTTTGAAAAAATTTCAATAGATAATTTTAAAAATATGGGCAATAAAACATTGAACACATTGAGAGTAGCGCTACTCAACCCGGTGACTACATTAACAAAAAATAAAGAAAAATAAGCTATATTGTCTACAATGCATGACGACCCAATACAAGGAGGTCATACAGGCATTACAAAAACCTTGGTCAAGGTCAAAAGACATTATTACTGGAAAGGTATGACTCGTGATATAACACAGCATATCCAGAAATGTCAAAAATGCCAGAAATCTAAAATAACAAAACATAATAAGACCCCATTAACCATAACTGAAACCCCAGTAAAAGCTTTTGACAGAGTTATAGTGGATACAATTGGTCCATTACCAAAGTCAGAGCAAGGAAATGAATATGCAGTCACACTTATATGTGACTTGACTAAATACTTAGTAGCTATACCAGTTGCAAACAAAAGTGCAACAACAATAGCAAAAGCAATATTTGAATCTTTTATTCTCAAGTACGGTCCAATGAAGACGTTCATTTCAGACATGGGAACGGAATATAAGAATTCAATTATAAATGATTTGTGCAAATATTTAAAAATACAAAATATAACATCAACTGCACATCATCACCAAACTGTCGGAACAATAGAAAGAAGTCATCGAACATTTAATGAATATATACGATCCTACATATCAGTTAATAAAACTGACTGGGACGTATGGCTTCAATATTTTGTTTATTGTTTCAACACAACCCCCTCTATGGCACATAACTATTGTCCATATGAATTAGTATTTGGAAAGACAAGCAGTCTACCAGAATACCTTAATACCATAAGTAGTATAGAACCTATATATAACATAGAAGATTATGCTAGAGAAAGTAAATATAGATTAGAAGTAGCTTACAAAAGAGCAAGAAATATGCTCGATTTAAATAAGCATAAAAATAAGGAATTATATGATTCAAAAGCGAAGGAGATAAATTTATCCATAGGAGACAAAGTTTTACTGAGAAATGAAGTAGGACATAAGCTAGATTTCCAGTACACAGGGCCCTATAGAATAGAAAAACTCGAGGATAGAGATAATATAATTATATCCGGAAACAATAACAAAAAACAAACAGTTCATAAGAATAGAATAAAGATTTTTAATTCTTAACTGTTAAATATTAACTGTTTTAAACTTGCATAGAAGCCTCATGCAATGCAAAAATATATATCTTAAGACACAAAAATTTCTTTTAATTAAAAACATATATAATTACACAAAATTTTTTTTATTAAAACTCACAAAAAAAAACCATATATATATACATACAATATGCAAGTTTTTACATTTTCATTATAATCAAAAAATAAAATATAAAATAACTTCACTTAGTTACGTTATTTTTCAAAAGGAGGGAGATGTAGTATGCACATATGTGGATAGATATAGCGAAGGCATACTGTACTGTAAGCATATAGCAAAGGCATACTGTACATAGCATTCAATGTAAGCATGCACATAGCAGCAACACATTGTTGCAATAAATGCAAATAAACAAACCAACTCAAGTGAGCGCGTAATATGATCGGTCACTTATGAGTTAGGCCAGGAACGCTAAGTCAGCATTCCCACGCTGACCGCTTATGTCAAACATATATACACATGTGCATAAGACTCTCTCTCGCTTAGTAATAATACATAAAGATATGAGCAGCCGCTCCGCTGCTGGCGTAACCGGCAGCGCAGCTATGCGGCTTTATACATAAGAATATATGTACTTAGGCTAAGAACCAACTTATGCTCGAACAATAAAATATTCACGATTCTAAACTCAAACTGCACTGACGTGCATGTCTTTAATTGAAAAACTATATAACTTATTACAACACTGCCGATACTGTCTCTAATCTGCTGGGTTGTCTCCACCGTAGCGCGATTGAGCTCCAGTAAAAGCGCACCTTTTGCTGTACGCTTCACCCTGCGTACACTCTCGCCCACGCCCTTTAGCTTATCGCTCTGGTTACGAGTAACTAGATTCAAGATATCGGCATATGACATCTTCTCATTCGGCTCGATGATAATGGCATCAGGACGTGGTTTCGGCTGACGAGTTATCGACTTTCCCGTGACTTTCCTCCACACATTATCTGGCGGAGCATCTGCCTCAATGCGTCTCGCTTGCTAGTTCTGCACACTAGGGGGGCCTCCTTTTTTACGCTTTGGTGAGCTTCTTCTAGACGTTTTCTCCGTGAAACGCTTGTGGGCGATTTGTTGAGGGGACCAATGGGTCTCCTGTTCTTTATTCTCAGTACGCTCATTCCTCCGTTGAAAGTTATCGAAGTTGTATAGCGCCGATTTTTGCAGTCTCAAGACTTTTTGAGCTAGCTCCTTCATATCCTTGTTGATATAACGAGCATCCCTTATCGACTTTGACAGCTCCGTTGATTTTTCGATCAGAGTCGAAAGAATGGTGCGAAGGTCACAGTTCGCATCTATCCCAAAGGTCTTCTCCATGTTGGAGCCACTGTAGTCAAAGGGATTGACTGGGATGACCGCCGGAGCTGAGACGTGCACTGCTGTCTCCTGCGTTTTGGACTCTGGCATCATCAAAGTTGGGGCTATTGAAAGGCCATTTTCCGCAACCGCGTCAGCCGTCTGTCTGGGCCAGGTGCCCTCGGGCGTCTCAAACTATTGAGGGGGGGATCTTAGAACCCTCGGTCGCTTTAAAAAAGCCAGACTTTCGTCTCCATCCTTGCTTCGGGCCCTCTAGTTCCTTATACTAGGGTCCCTCGGTGGCCAAACGGTTTCCCGTTGGCGTTTAACCGTTTAACTCCACCGGTCTGGCAGCCCTAATTTGATCAGACAGTATCTGGCAACTCTGACCGTGGGAAGCAACTCTGCGCGATCAGCTGGTGAAAGCGAGAAAAATAATGTGGGTGATTGGAGTGAAAAACTTATTGTTTTTGTCGACACTCACACTGTGGCAGGTGAAACAAAAACAACAACAAGAAGAACACCCTTACCGCTGCGATCAAATCAATAAAGTTGGACGTGTTCCGGCTTGACGAGACGTCTGCGTGACCAGTCAGCATACACAGTACGTACCGCTTTGGCTAGAAAAGTCTCTAAACAAATCCTCCTCTTTTTCCAGATGAGATATGCGAAGCTCTCAGTTCCCAAACACGGAGCGACGGAGAAAACACAACCGCACAGGAAAAAGAAAACTCAATGTAGGCTGTATGTGTATGTGTATGTGTATGTGTATGTGTATGTGTATTTTTTTTTTTTTTTTAATTCTTTATTAACAATAACTAAAAGCTAAACAACAATAAATTAAATATAAGAAATTCCGCTACCCTGCGGGACGGCCGCGAAGCATTGCTTCGCAGGGTCGATGGAACTCCTTATACTGCCTCCCTCCTTAGGCGTTCGCACCTACGGAGCTCCTTCATGGTAACGGCAGCAAAATTATTAAAAGCCGTCCAAAATACAGCGTCACTTAGCATAGTGTCAACCAGGCTGCTGGGTGTGAGGACACGTCCAGCAGATTGCCACAGATTGGTTCGCAAGCTATCAAAACGTCCGCAAACAAAAATGATGTGTTCAGCATCCTCCGTAGCATTTTCGCACCATCTACAGAGTGGTGATCCTTCGTGGCCAAATCTGTTCAGATATTGCGCCAAACAGCCGTGACCAGTGAGAAGCTGCGTCGTGTAGAAGTTGACTGTCCCGTGCTTTCTGTGTAGCCAGCGCTTAATATCTGGAATGAGTCGGTATGTCCAGCGACCCTTCTCTGAGATATCCCAGCGGCTCTGCCATTCTCTATAGCTCACATCTCTAGCCATTTTACGCGCTTCCTTCTTATCAGTGCCTGCACGGATGGCATCTGCCACAGACTTCTCTTCAGCCACCAGAAGTTCTATTGGAATTATTCCTGCTAGTACTAGTGCTGCCTCATCCGAAATAGTGCGAAAACCACTGCATATTCTCAATGCACATAGGCGGTGTATGGATTTGACGCCCCTGGCGTAGCTAGATTTCTTTATACCTTCAGCCCAGATTGCAGCAGCGTATGTTATTACAGAGCGGACGACGCTAGTCAGCAATATCCGTCTCTCCTGCCTGGGTCCACGGGTGTTTAGCATGATGCGGAACAGGGCACGGCTAGTGTTGGCAGCTTTCTCCTGCACGTAGGAGAGGTGTTCACGGAAGCACAGTCTGGTGTCGATCATAACGCCAAGATAACGGATGGCTCGTTTTGACGATATGATCTGTGCTCCCACTCGGATGTGTGCAATCTCAACCACAGACCTGGTACTCACCAGAACTGCTTCCGTTTTATTGGCAGCTAGCTCCAGTCCAACCGTCAATAGCCAATTGGAGATTACCTGTACAGCCACACTGCAGGTATTCTCCACCGCATTCAGATGCTTGCCTACCACTGTGAGTGCCACATCGTCAGCGTAGCACGTTAGCTGGCAGCCTTGTGGTAGCGTTAACCTCATAACTCCATCGTAGACGATATTCCAGAGCAGGAGGCCCATCACCGATCCTTGTGGAACGCCTGCTGATACGTGGTACGTGCGAGTACCGGACGCCGTATCGTATGTTAGCAGTCTGCCCTTGAAGTAGCAACGGATGATCTCCTCGAGGTATGGGGGTATATGCAGCCGACGCATTGCGTTAATCATACTGTCCCATCTGACTGAGTTCAAGGCGTTCTTAATGTCTAGAGTGACAATCAGGCAGTATTCCTTTTTGCCACCCTTCCATCGAGATCCCTCTGCTGCTTCTGCCGCAATTCTGACCACCTTGTCTATAGCATCCACAATTGACTTGCCTTTTCTGAAACCAAATTGGTTAGGGGAAAGACCACCAGCCTCGTCGATCGCTCTTTCAAGGCGAGTGCATATTATATGCTCCAGCACTTTCCCCAACGTATCGATAAGGCAGATCGGACGATACGAGGAGGGATCATCAGGTGGCTTACCTGGCTTTGCAATCAGCGCAAGATGCTGGATTTTCCACTGCTCTGGAAAAATTCCTTCTTGGAGGCACTGTGTGTAAGTTGACGCGAAAGCAAGTGGGTTGCTGGATATCGCAAGTTTAACGGCACGGTTTGGGATGCCGTCAGGGCCAGGAGCCTTGTTGGTGCTCATCTGTCGGGCTATAGAGAGCAGCTCATCCGCCGAAACTGGGTGTACCACAAATGGGGCTCGGGACGCATCGTCAATCGGCAACGTGTGGGGACCAGATGGGAATAAGGCTTCTACAATTGCTTTCCGTTGCACTGGGTCAGAAGGCGCCTCAGATTTGTTGGCATGTATGCGTTTTACAACCGTCTTATATGCTCTTCCCCACGGGTCATGGTCGGCTGAATCGCATAGTTGCAGGAAGCACTCCCGTTTGCTCAACTGTATTGCCTTTTTCAGATTTCTTCTAACTGCGCTGTAAAATGCATGTAACTCTGGCCAATTGCTGGCATTTCTTTTACGGGCCCGCTGAAATCTCCTCCTGGCAGAAAGACAGATGCTTCTAGTCTCAGAAATCTCATTGGTCCACCAATAAGTCGGCGACTGGTTGCCCCTAAATGGCTTTTTGTGGCTCATACTAGCATCGCATGCAAGTAGTATATGACTTGAAAGCTGATTTGCCATATGTTGCGCTGAACCTGAAATCTCCAAGCTCCTCATCGCAGTTACGAAGTTTGGCACCCGGAGAGATTCCACTTGATAGGATAATCTCCTTGCAGGCTGGTTGATATGTCGGCGGCTTCTATCAGCTATTGAAAACAACAGAGCTTCATGGTCACTGGCAGTGTAGTGGTTACACAGGTTCCAAGTAGCCATGGGTGACAGTGAGCTCGTGACGAACGTTAAATCAATAACTGATCCCGCACCTCCCCGGTTAAATGTATTTGCATTGTCGTGGTTAAGAAGAACCACGTCTAGCGTTGCAAAGGCTTCAAGCAGTGCGTATCCCTTTGCAATGGCGTCCGAGCTGCTGGTTCTGGAGATGTCGCTCCCCCATTCCTGTGCCCAAGCATTGAAATCGCCTGCTATCACCGTTGGCTTGTGGTCTCTGGCGTCTTCTACCAGCTCATCCATAGTTGCAGCAAAGCTCTGGCGGCTGAGGCTAGGTGGAAGGTAGCAGCTATAAATCCAAAGATTTGCTAGCTTAGCTCTCACGAAGTGATTAAATGCAGCACCAAATGTTGGTCGTAGCGGGGGTCTGCCGCAGGACCATAACGCAGCTTTTCCCGATAGGCTTTGTAACCAACAGCCATCTTCTAGGGATCTATATGGCTCGCTAATGATGGCGACATCGGATCGCATATCACGCACTGTTTGTGTGAGCAGATCGCTTGCAGCCTCACAATGGTTTAGATTGAGTTGGTAAAATCTAAACATTCTTGGTGTTATTTACCTTCGCAGGTGCTTTAGATGCCATCGGGCATCTCAGGCTTCCAGCTATATGGTTATGGGGCTGTCCATTACCAGCGCAGAAAAAACATTTTGCCTCTTTGTGACACTCTCTGATTTTATGGCCTCCAGTACCACATCGGAAGCACCAGCCGCTTCTATCCACTACGCTCCCACAGTTTGCTGCGATGTGCCCAAACTCCAGGCATTTATAGCATCTTGCAGGCAAGTTTCGCTCCCGGATTCGACAGACTGACCACGCAATCTTCACCTTGCCAACTTTGAGCACTTTCGTTGCCAAGCTCGCAGGAAGACTGATGATGGCCCTCTGAGTGCCACCAAAAGCTGGACGCAGGCTTTTTATGTCACAAGATTCTAATGACACGCCAAGTTGATCTTTAAAGACCTTTTGGAGGTCTTCTGCAGTGGCCATCTCGTCCAGATCAAGGACCTCCATTCTCGTATGCTGCGTCAATGTACGCGCTTCCACCTTCCCTTCCAGAGCTGAGCCAATGTTGTCTCTGAGTTGTTGCGTGCTTTCATGGTTGGTCCCATTGAGCTCCAGCAGAAGTGCACCTTTGGCTGTGCATTTCACTCTGCGCACACATTCACCGACACTCTTCAATTTGGCATCCTGGTTACGAGTGACCAAATTTAGCATCTCTGCATAGGACATCTTTCCCTTCGGCTCGATAATGATTGCATCCGGGCGTGTTCTCGCATGTCGTGCATTTGTCTTCCCCTTTACTTTGGTCCACTCCGTTGGAGCATCTGAGGCACTCCTCTGAGCTACTGGAGACTGAGGCGGCTCTGCCAGTCCTGCAGGAGGGGCTTCCGGTCCTTTTTTGCGCTTAGGCGTCTTCTTAGATGACCTCTCGATCTGCCGTTTTGTCCCATTTTGTTGGGGAGACCACTGTGTCTCTTTCGTTTGTCGCACCACAACTTCATTCCGCCGGTAATTTGTGTTGAAACTGTGCAAAGCCGATTTTTGCAGCCTCACCACCTTCTGCGCCAGTTCCTTCATGTCTTTGTTGAGATATCTTGCGTCTCTCAACATTTTAGATAACTCCGAGGATTTATCCACCAGTGTCATTAGGATGCTGCGGAGGTCATCATTTAAACCCACTCCTGGGTCACACTTTTCAGCTGCGGCTACACTGAACTCAAAAGGGTTCACGGGGATATTCGCCGGGGCTGAGACTACTGTCTCCTGAATCGTACTCGATGCTATCATCGGGACTGAGCCTATTGCAGGACCATTCTCCACAGCCACGTCAGCCATCTGCTTTGGCCAGCTGCCTTTGGGCGTCTGGAATTGCTGAGGGGGAGACCTCGGAATCCTCGATCCCCTTAAGAATGCCACACTCTCATCTCCATCCATAATCCAGGCCCTCTAGTTCTTCCTACTAGGGTCCCGCGTTGGCCAAACGGTTTCCCGTTGGCTTTTAACCGTTGGGGGTTATACCGCCCCGACTCGGTTGCCAGAGCCAAACTTGGTGTACCGCTTAACGGCGTTGGTTGACTTGCCAAACAATGACCGTACACTTTAATCCGCTAGTAAGAAGAACAAGAAGGGCCTTTGCAAAAGCTAAGTCCAAATTATAGCTTTTACGTGGGAAAAATTAAAAGAGTTTTTTAAAATTCCCGCGCAGATTAATATTTGGCACAGAAATCCGAAAGAAATCCGAAAAGGAAAAAAAGAGAGGTTTTTGCAGATGCTAGAACCAACCTTATCGTCTTTAAATTAATAATTTGCACGTTGAAGTTCAAATTATCAATAAGCCGCGCAAATTTAAATTTGGCGCGCAACTTTAACCGCTTCGCCGCAATCCGCTGATCTGGCAACGCCGAGTTGATCAGCCGGTGACCGGCAACTCTATGCGTTGGAAGCAACTCTGCACGATCAGCTGGTGTAAGCGAGAAAGCTAGTCAGCATAAATTTATGCGTTGAGTGAAAATTGTTGTTTGTTTTTTGCCGGCACCCACACTAAAACAAGTTTAGCGCGCCAATAAACGAAAACAAAAATCACCCTCCACCAGAAGAAAGCGCTGGAAACTGTCCTCTTCGCAGTCTGATGAGGCGTTTGTAGTACCGGGCACCAACTCACAGTATGTACCGCAAAGGCCAGGAAAAGCACTGATCCAGTCCTTCTCTTTTTCTAGGTGAAATATACAAATTCACAGGAGCAACGGAAAAACGCAACCGCACTTGGAAAATAACTCTCAACGTCGTATGTGTATGTGTATGTGTATGTGTATGTGTATGTGTTGTGTTTTTTTTTTTTTTTTTTTTGTTTATTAAGTAAGTACATATGTGAAGTATGTTACAAAAGAGAAAAAGGAATAGAGAAAGGAGAAGAGGACAGTAGAGATAGAGGAGATCCGCTCCCGCGGGACCGCCGCTAAGCACTACTTCGCGGGGCGGATGACGCTCAGCAGTGTGAGAATGCCTAGGCTTCTAGTTCACGTCGGGACCTCTCGCGTCGTCGCTGCTCCTTCATGATAGTTGCTGCCATGCTGGACAAGGCAGCCCACAACTGCTCGCTGGCCAACAAGGTGGCGACGAAGTTGTCAGGGGTTAGCGTTGCATTGGGCGCAATAGCTTGCTCCCGCTCCTGCCTGTAGAGAGGGCAGTGAAAGGCTACGTGCTCTGCGTCTTCGATGGCTCCCATTCCACAGTGGTCACAGAATGGGTCTCGCTCATGCTTGAAACGGTGCAGGTAGGCCTTGAAGCACCCATGTCCAGTCAGAATCTGGGCCAGATAGTAGTCTACCTGCCCGTGACGACGTTGTAGCCATGGCTTAATCTCCGGGATAAGCCGGTGGGTCCATCTGCCGCTGGTCGCTAGTTCCCATCTCCGCTGCCATCTTTGCACACTTTCCGATCTCTTCGTTGCTCTGTCTTGCCTAGTACCGCCTTGTCGTTCAGCTGCGAGCAGATTGAGAGGGATCATGCCAGCAATAACAAGGACGGCGTCTTCCGACACAGTACGGAAGCAGGTGGCTACTCTTAGAGCACATCGTCTATAAGTGGAGTTACAGCCCCGACTATAGGAGGAGACGTCCATTGCTGAGGCCCATATTGGGCACCCGTACATGACTATTGAAGTCACCACACTAGCGATTAAGTTTCTGCTCTTTTGCTTTGGACCGTTGGTGTTTGCCATTATTCTGGAGATTGCTGTCGTCGCTTTGGTAGCCTTGTTGTTGACGTACTCCAGGTGGTGCTTGAATGTGAGCCTGTGATCGATCATGACCCCAAGGTACTTAATTGCCGGCTTTGTCACTATCTCTGTTGAGCCAACTCTTATGACGGCGGTCTCAACTATCTTCCTGCTGCTTATCAGGACTGCTTCCGACTTATGCTCCGCCAGTTTAAGTCCATTTTGAGACAGCCAATTCATTACCTGGTCAACGGCTGTGCTGCAGTTTCCAGAGACCTGTTCCAGATTTTTTCCCACCGTGACCAATGCAATGTCATCAGCGAACCCGATGATTGTGTTGCCTACCGGGAGATTGAGTCGCAGTACCCCGTCATACATCGTGTTCCACAGTAGGGGTCCTAGGACAGAACCCTGGGGGACTCCTCCAGTGATCATGTGGCGTCGTTGGCCTTCATCCGTATCGTACAGCAATACTCTGTTGCTGAAATAGCTGGTGATTAGCTGTATTAAGTATCCAGGGATATTTCTGGAGTTTAAAGCAGCAATGATGTGTTTCCAGCTTGCAGAATTAAATGCGTTTTTAACATCTAGCGTGCAAATAAGGCAGTATTGCTTGGTGCCTCCGGCCCACCTCGTGCCTTGGATAGCGCCTCGCGCAATTGCTGTCACCGCTCGAATCGCATCTATGGTGCTGTGGTGTCTGCGAAAGCCATACTGTTGGTCTGAGAGCCCATTAGCCTCGGCAAGCTTCCTTTCCAATCGATTGCATATTATCCTTTCGAGGATCTTGCCCATGGTGTCCAGCATGCATAACGGTCTGTACGAGGAGGGATCCTCAAGAGCTTTTCCTGACTTCGGGATAAGGACAAGTCTCTGAATCTTCCACCTGCTTGGGACCGTGCACTCTGTAAGGCATTGATTGTAGAGGCTTACAAATACCTCAGGATGTGCTGCAATGATAGTTTTTAGAGCGCAATTCGGGATTCCATCAGGTCCAGGGGCTTTGTCCGGCTTAACATTCGCCGAAGTTGCCAGAACCTCTTCAGAGTCGGTTAGTGGGACCGCGTCGATTCTCATTGGGTTGAGATGCGTTTCACCTAAAGGTGCCTGCTGGGGGAAGAGGGTGCTTACTATGTTCCTGAGTTGGTTTGGGCACCCAGGTGTTGGCTGTCTGCATAGCTTTCCCATTACCAGCTTGTATGCCGAGCCGAAGGGCTGGGTGTCAGCGGCATTGCAGAGTTCCCTGAAGTAATGCGCCTTACTTTGTTTTATTGCATCTTTAAAAGTCTTCCTCCGTCGTTTGAAGTCCTCTGCATATCGATCATAGAAGGGTGATGATCTTGCCCTCTGGCATATGCGTCTGGCCACGTGGCACTCTCTTCGCGCTTTAGCGATGCCGTCGTTCCACCAGGGTACAGGACGACGTTTGTTGCCTCCTCTGCATACCTTTCGCATTGATGCCTCGCATGCTGTGGTTATAGTCGCTGTTATGCTGTCAGCAGATCGGTTCGCGTCCTCGTTCACGCATAGTCCTTCCACCATGTGGAGTAGTATGTCTCTGTCCATGGTATCCGCCTTGTATCCAACGTGTTGACCTGCATACGGCCGAGGACCTCCCATATTGCCTGTCTCGGTTATGACCGCAAAATGGTCGCTGTGTGTGTACAGGTCTGAGACGTGCCACTTGGAGATCCGAGCAAGCACTGGGCTCACGAACGTCAGGTCTATGGTAGACTCACGGCCGGCTTTGCTATAAGTGCATTTTGAACCGCTGTTAAGAAGGCAAACCTGAAGTGTTGAAAGGGATTCTAGCAAAACTTCTCCTCTCCGCGTGGTTGACCTGCTACCCCACTCTGTGGCCCATGCATTAAAATCTCCTGCTATTACAACCGGAGATTTGCTGCGGGCGTCCTGCACGATGTCCTCCACGATTTCTTCAAACTCCGTTATAGACAGACTTGGCGGGATATAGCAGCTATAAATGAATATTCCTTTACAGCTTACTCGGGCAAAGCCGCGTCGGGAAAGACGTTGGGTGAGTTGACCTAGTGGTTGGCCACAGCTCCAAATCGCCGCCCCTCCGTCCGAGCTTTGGTGCCACACTCCCTCCTCTTTGGCTTTGTACGGCTCGCTGATTATAGCTACATCTATTTGTACATCCCGTACCGTCTGTGCCAGCAGGTCCTGTGCCGCTCTGCAGTGGTTGGTGTTAAGCTGTAGAAACTTAATTGGTCATGTTTTTGACAGCTTCGAGGTAGCGCGGGCACAATTTGCTGAGTGTGCTGTGTGCGGCGTTCTGTTCCCCCGACCTCTTACAGAGTATGCAAGCAGCGGTGGACTTGCAGTCCTTTGCAGCATGATTATCGCCTCCACATTTAAAGCAAAGCTTTGAAGCGTCGTGCTTACTTCTACATCTGGCAGCAATATGCCCGAAGCCTAGGCACTTGAAGCAGCGCCGTGGTTCGACCTTTGCCCGCAGTCTGCACATTGACCATCCGGTGTATGTGTATGTGTATGTGTATGTGTATTTGTATGTGTATGTGTATGTGTATGTGTATGTGTATGTGTATGTGTATGTGTATGTGTATGTGTATGTGTATGTGTATGTGTATGTGTATGTGTATGTGTATGTGTATGTGTATGTGTATGTGTATGTGTATGTGTATGTATGTGTATTTTTTTTTTTTTTTTTTTTTTTTTTTTTATATTCTTTATTAATACACTTATATATATATATAAATAAACTAGAGCTAAAAAAGACAAAAGAAGATCATTGTCCATGCGGTACGGCCGCGAGGCATTGCTTCGCAAGGACGGTAGCTCCTCTTAAGTCGTCACCCTTCTCTCTCGCTCACATCTACGAAGCTCCTTCATCACGGTGGCAGCAAAGTTGCTAAACGCTGTCCACATATCAGCGCATCCAGTGACCACCTCAACCAAGTTGCTGGGTGTCAGCTGACGATCAGCGGAACGCCAAAGTTCAAACCTGTGACGCTCGAAGCGTCCACAGACAAAAATAACATGCTCTGCATCTTCCGGTGAGTCGCCACACCAAGTACAGAGGGATGAGTTCTCATGGCCGAACCTGCACAAATACTGCCTAAAACAGCCATGTCCACTGAGGAGCTGTGTGGTATAAAAATTCACCGCTCCGTGATCCCTTGTTATCCAGCGGGCAACGTCTGGAATGAGACGGTGGGTCCAACGGCCGACTTCAGCGGTGTCCCATCTGTTTTGCCATTCTCTTAGGCTTTCTGCTCTTGCCTGGCTTCGCGCTATCTTCTTGTCAGCGCCCTGGCGGGTGGCTTCTGCCACAGATTTCTCCTCGATGACCAGAAGATCAATTGGAATGACTCCTGCAATCAGTAGCGCAGCATCGTCTGAAATAGTCCGGAACCCACAGCATATCCGCAAAGCGCAGAGACGGTGTATTGATTTAACGCCCCTAGCGTAGCTGGGCACCTTGATGCCATCCGCCCAAATTGGCGCAGCATATGTGATGGCTGCTCGGACCACACTGGTAAGAAGCATTCTTCGCTCCTGCTTTGGTCCGCGTGTGTTGAGTAGCATCCGGAACAGTGACCGGCTTGTGTTTGCAGCTTTCTCCTGTACGTAGCTAAGATGCTCCCGAAAACATAACCTAGTGTCAAGCATAACACCAAGGTAGCGAATGGCGCGTTTTGACTTTATATACTGGGAACCCACCCGAATGTGCGCGGTCTCCACAATTGCTCGAGTACTTACAAGCACAGCTTCCGTTTTGTGTTCGGCTAGCTGTAGACCCACAGATAAAAGCCAGTCGGAGATACGCTCAATGGCTACATTGCAGGTCCTTTCTACCAGCTTTAAGTGCTTACATACCACAGTAAGAGCCACGTCGTCTGCATAGCATGTAACGTCACAGCCAGGAGGTAGCGCCAGCCGCATAATTCCATCATAAACAATGTTCCATAATAGGGGACCCATTACGGAACCTTGGGGAACTCCTGCCGAAATGTGATGGGATCGGGTGCCAGATGCGGTCTCAAAGCACAGTAGCCTTCCTTTGAAATAGTTTCTCACTATAGCCTGTAGATACTGGGGAACTCTCCGCTGACTCAGTGCGTTAGTGATGCAGTCCCACTTCACGGAATTGAATGCATTCTTGATGTCAAGGGTGACAATAAGGCAATACTCCTTCTTGCCGCCCTTCCATCGAGTGCCTTCAACTGCTTCAGAGGCAATCTTGACGACTCTGCTGATAGCGTCGACGGTTGAGGTGCCTTTCCGAAAGCCGAACTGTTTAGGTGACAGTCCTCCAGCATCCTCGATTGCCTTCTCCAGTCTAGTGCAGATTACCTGTTCCAGAACTTTACCCATTGAGTCGATCAGACATATCGGACGGTATGAGGATGGTTCGTCCGGCGGCTTGCCCGGCTTCGGTAAGAGCACAAGATTCTGGACTTTCCATTGCGCTGGAAAAAGTCCTTCCCGTAAGCATTGTGTGTATGCCGCAGCAAATATCTGTGGTCTACCGGATATGGCCAGTTTAACTGCTCTGTTGGGGATTCCATCTGGGCCAGGAGCCTTGTTTGGAGTCATCTTGCGTGCCACGGCAAGCAGCTCGTCTTCCGTTACAGGCTCGACAGCGAATGGACCTTGAAGCTCTTCATTGTTGACCGGCAAACTATAGACGCTAGTTGGGAATAGAGTCTCAACAATCGCTCTAAGTTGCTCCGGTTCGGCGGGTGACACAGAGTTGTTGGCATGTATTCGCTTCATCACCGTCTTGTACGCTCTGCCCCATGGATCGCTCTCGGCTGAGTCGCAGAGCTGCAAGAAACACTCCCTTTTACTCCTCCTGATGAACACCTTCAGCTTTTTCCTGTCAGCGCAATAAGCTGTGTGCAGCTGCGGCCAATTGACGTCATTTCTTCTACGGGCCCGTTGATAGTGCCTCCTGGCAGAAAGGCAGGTGCGTCTTACTTCAGCGATCTCGCTGGTCCACCAAAAAGTCGGGGACTGGGCGCCGCAGAATGCCTTCCTCCGGCTCATGCTTATATTGCAAGCGTGCAGAGTGTGGCTTGAAAGATTGGTGGCCATCTGTTGCGCTGAGCCTGCAACTGATAAATTAGCCATCGCGTCTAAGAAATCCGGGATCCGCAGAGTTTCGGCTTTAAAGGCCTGCATTCTTGTGCTTTGACTCAGTGTTCGTCTGCTTCTTTCGCCTACGGAGAACACCAACGCCTCGTGGTCGCTGGCAGTGTAATGGTTACACAGGCGCCAGGTGGACAGCGGTGAAAGGGAGCTCGTGACAAAAGTCAGGTCGATAACCGAGCCAGAGCCTGCACGGTTAAATGTGTTCGTCGTACCCTCGTTCAGCAGAGCAACATCAAGTGCTGCAAAAGCTTCAAGTAGTATTTGGCCCTTTGCTATGGCATCAGAGCTGCTACTTTTGGTGACGTCACTCCCCCAATCCTGTGCCCATGCGTTGAAATCACCTGCTATGACAGATGGCTTGTGATCTCTAGCATCGCCGACCAGTTCGTCCATAGCTGTAGCAAAGCTCTGGCGACTCATACTTGGAGGGTAGTAGCAACTGTAAATCCAAAGATGCGCTAATTTGGCCCTTACGAAATGTCGCGATGCAAAGCAGTATATCGGCCGTTTGATTGGTCTGCCACAGGACCATATTGCTGCTTTACCCAAGCTACTTTGGATCCAGCAGCCTTCATCAGGGGATATGTAGGGCTCGCTAATAATGGCGACATCCGTCATTAAATCGCGCACAGACTGAGCAAGCAGATCACTGGCAGCCTCGCAATGATTAAGATTTATTTGGTAAAATCTAATCATGAGTATACTTGCTGACTTTCTCGGATGATTTGGTAATCATTGGGCATCGGGAGCTGCCTGCCACACATTGAGTTTTCTTTTTCTTGTGCGGTTGTGTTTTCTCCGTCGCTCCGTGTTTGGAGGCTGGGAGCTTCACGTATCTCATCTGGAAAAAGAAGAGGATTTGCTTACAGACTTTTCTAGCCAGGGCGGTGCGTGCTGTGTGTGCTGACTGTATGTGTATGTGTATGTGTATGTGTATGTGTATGTGTATGTGTATGTGTATGTGTATGTGTATGTGTATGTATATGTGGATGTGTATGTGTATGTGTATGTGTATGTGTATGTGTATGTGTATGTGTATGTGTATGTGTATGTGTATGTGTATGTGTATGTGTATGTGTATGTGTATGTGTATGTGTATGTGTATGTGTATGTGTATGTGTATGTGTATGTGTATGTGTATGTGTATGTGTATGTGTATGTGTATGTGTATGTGTATGTGTATGTGTATGTGTATGTGTATGTGTATGTGTATGTGTATGTGTATGTGTATGTGTATGTGTATGTGTATGTGTATGTGTATTTTTTTTTTTTTAATTCAGTATATTTGGAAAATAGTAACTTATAGCTCAAAACAATAAGAGTGTATAGAGGATGACAGATACAGAAAAATAACAAGGCAGAAGATAGTGGGGGATAGAGTTACAGTTTTAAAGATCTTAGGGACCCGTGGGAACTCGTGGTACTACCGTGGGGTATTGCTTCGCGAGTTTCCAGGGTGGCTTTTTATGTTAAGCCGCTCCGTTGCGGTTGCGTCTTCGCTCCCTCTCCAGATTGCGTAGCGTTGTTGTCGTCTTAACAGCATAGGCACAAACTGCAGACCAGCATTCCTCGCTATCAATCATGAAGCTTATGATGTTGTGAACTGTCAGGCTAGCTCCAACTGCGCTCTCCAAGGCCTCTCTCTCCGCCGAGAATCTGCGGCAATTGAACAGTATGTGCTCCGCTGTTTCTTCTACCTCAGGATAGCACCAGAGGCAGTAAGGGTCGCTTTCGTGCCCAAATCTACACAGGTAGCTGCGAAAACATCCGTGCCCGCTTAGGATTTGAGTCAGGTGAAAGTTGACAAATCCCGACTTTCGATTTAACCACTTTGCCAGGTCAGGTATGAGCCTATGTGTCCAGCGGCCTTTAGTGGAAGCGTCCCATTTTGTCTGCCATTGGCAGATGCTCGCCTCTCTGGCTCTCCTGGCGATCAGCCGGTGGCTCTCAGAGCTACCACTTCGCTTCTCAGAATGCGTTACAGCCCTCTCCGTAGCCAGTAGCTCGAGCGGTAGCATTCCCGCGATGACAAGCGCTGCGTCTTCGGAGACAGTCCGGAATGCGCTGCAGCACTCGTAGTGCTCCAAGTCTATATGTTGACTGCAGTCCTCTCATATATGACTTGATCCTCGTCGCATGCGCCCAAATCGGTGCTCCGTATAGCATTGTAGCTTTCACTACATTTTGAAGCAGCAGTCTGCGACCCTGCTTGGGCCCCCGTGTGTTTAGCATAATTCTGTTCAATGCCTGTCCGATCGTTGCTGCTTTCTTGCCGGCTTGCTCCAGATGTTCTCTGTAGCTCAGTCGCGTGTCGATCAGTATTCCAAGGTACCTGATTGCTCTGCTGGAAGTAATGGTGATGCTGCCCAGGTTGATTTGTGCCACTTCTACAACCTTTCTGCTGCTTATGAGCACTGCTTCTGTCTTGTGGTCTGCGAGTTGAAGGCCTACTGTGACCAGCCAATCTTTCACAGCTGCTACCGCCGTGCTGCATAACGCCTCAGCCTCGTGGAGATACTTGGCAGTCACCACAACCGCGACGTCGTCTGCAAATCCCACTGTTGTTGTATTCTCCGGTAGTTGGAGTCTCAGGATGCCGTCATACATCGAGTTCCATAACAAGGGGCCGAGTACGGAACCTTGCGGCACTCCTCCAGTCACTTGATAGAGACGTTCTCCTGAATCCGTGCTGTATTTAAGAACCCGATTTCGAAAGTAGTCTCTGATGATTTCTATAAGATAGCTCGGGGTTCGAAATTTTCGGAGAGCATCCAGAATGCGTTCCCAATTGGCCGAATTGAAAGCATTCTTTATATCGAGCGTGACAACTATGCAATACTGTTTGTTGCCTCCACACCATCTACTGCCCTCAATGGCTTTACCAGCTATTTCGGTGACCTGTGCAATTGCATCAACCGTTGATCGCGCTTTCCGGAATCCAAATTGCATGGGGGAAAGGTCGCCTGCTCGTACGATGGACTCCTGCAGCCTGTTGCATAATATCCTCTCAAGAACTTTGCCCACTGTGTCTATCAGACAAATAGGTCTGTAGGACGATGGCATCTCCGGTGGCTTATTTGGTTTTGGGATGAGCACGAGGTTTTGGATTTTCCACGGGCTGGGGAAAATTCCTTGCTTGATGCATCTGTCGAACACGTTTGCGAAGGCATCGGGGCGCAGCATGAGTGCCAGTTTCAATGCTTTGTTTGGGATTGCATCCGGTCCAGGCGCCTTGCAGTCCCTTATAACGTTGGCGGCTTTGAGTGTTTCATCAGCGGTCACAGCCGGAACATCTTGAGGACGCTGAAGAGCGGGCGGTTGCTCTCGGGGAGAAATGTCTGGGGTGCCAGGAAACAGTGCCTCAACAATCTCCTTCATTTTTGCCTCGTTTTTGGGTGCCGCTGACTTTGCTGCTTTGAGCTTTTTAACCGTTAGCTTGTACGCCATTCCCCATACGTCATTTTCTGCATCATCGCATAATTCTAGAAAACGTTCCGTTTTACTACGACGAATGGATTTTTTCAATGCATGACGCCTCTGGCTGTACTCCAGCCTGTTCGCCTCAAATTCGGGGCGGCCACGGGAGCGTTGCAGGGTTCGACGAGCGACAATGCATTTCCTCCTTGCATCAGCTATCTCCTCCGTCCACCAGTAGACAGGCTCATGGTGACGCTTGAAACCTCTTCGCTGCCTCATGCTTGAATCGCATGCTACAACGATGGCCTTCATCAGCAGCTCTGCGCTTATTTCTGCATTTTCATCAAGAGGTGGGGCAGGAAAGGATTCCTCAAAAACCGCTGGAATGAGCGTGTCAGCCCTGTAGGACTTGCCAACTTGAGTGCACCTAGGTCTCGATGTGTCACGCCAGCTTATGTCGACCACTATTGCGTTGTGATCACTTGCTGTGTAGACGTCGCTGACCGCCCAACGCGAGTGTCTCCATAGCGAACAACTGACGAAGGTAAGGTCAATAATAGAGCCTGCACCAGCTCTGCTGAATGTGTGCTGCCTACCCCAGTTGAGCAGTGAGATGTCAAGTGACGCAAAAGTTTCGAGAACCGTTTGACCTCTACAGTTGGTGTGGGCGCTACCCCATTCCTCAGCCCATGCGTTGAAGTCTCCCCCAATGACCACCTGGGATTTGCCTCTCACGTCGTCAGCGAGGTCATCGAGGATGGCGGTGAACTCGCTTATTTGAAGGCTCGGTGCTAGATAGCAGCTGTATAACCATAGGTCACCCAGTCTAGCTCTCACAAAGCCACGTGATGATCTTATGGACTCTAATTGGGGTAATTGGAGGCCGCAAACCCATAGTGCTGCTTTTCCGGTGGAATCTGCTACAAAGTTAGGACACTGTAAGGACTTGTATGGCTCGCTGAGGAGTGCCACCTCTGCTGACAGCTCGCGAACTGTTTGCAGTAGCAAGTCTTGGGCGGCGGCACAGTGGTTCAGGTTGAGCTGAATAATTTTCATCATTTTTGTTTAGGGCCGACACCGATATTGGTCGACTGAGGGCATCTCCGGCTACCGGCATGATGTCTAGTGTCCTTTAGGTTAGCCGCTGTGCAGATGAAGCATTTCGCCTCGTTGGTGCAGTCCGCTGCTTTATGACCATCTTGGCCGCATTTAAGGCAGCAGCCAGTACGATCTATCGTACTCTTGCACGAGACGGATATATGCCCAAATTCCAGACACCTGTAGCACCTCTTCCTTGGCGCCCGCTCCTTCACCCTGCAGCTTGTCCAGCCAATTTTGATTTTTCCAGCTCTCCGCACAATTTCGCTGGTTTCTGCCGGGAGACTAACAATGGCTATCTGCATCCCATCGTATCCAGGTCTCAACGCTTTAATAACGCTTTCTTCCATTGGTGCATCTGTGAGTGAAGCCAGAGCTGCCAATATGTCGCCTTTGGTAGCCAGACAATCAATATCCCTAATCTCCAGAGATGATTCCTGCGAGACGGCTCTTATTCTTGCCTGATCCCCGAGTGCTTCCCCAATGGCGGCTTTCATCTTATGTGTATGTGTATGTGTATGTGTATGTGTATGTGTATTTTTTTTTTTTTTTATATTCGTTTATTGGCTAACTTAATTTTAACATAATTTTATGGATTAACATATATAGTACATAGGGCTCAATATCTTGTGGGAGCTTTAGATCTAAAAGAAGGCACCAGCTGCCTGCGGTACTGCCGGTGAAGCATTGCTTCGCAAACTCCTTTGCCTCCAATAGCTCATTCAGCTCTCCTAATACGCTCGATTCGTCTTAGCTCAGTCATTACCCCAGCAGCGAAAGAGCATACCGAGTTCCACTTATGGATCGACTCCAGCATTCCCGGAACCAGGTTATCTGTGGTTATAGGCCTTCCCATAACCTCCTCCAAAGCAAGTCTTTCGTTGTTAAAACGCATGCAACTGAAGACCACATGGTGAGCATCTTCCACCGTGGATCGTCCGCAGTGAGGGCACTCGTCCGAATTTTCGTGGCCAAAGCGCTTTAAGTAGCTCCTAAAGCATCCATGACCAGATAAAATTTGTGTCAGGTGAAAATTTACTTCTCCATGTTTTCTTCCAACCCATGTTGCCAGGTTGGGAATTAGTTGGTGAGTCCATCTACCTTTTAGCGATCGGTCCCATCGGTCTTGCCACCGAGTGATGCTGCTTTGTCTGGCTGCTATGCGTTGGTCTGATATAGACGCTCCTTCTGCTCCATTGATGGCCTCCGATTCGAGGATGAGCTCCGTGATCGGTATCATACCAGCAATAACCAGCACTGCGTCGTCTGAAATCGTCCTGAATGCGCAACTCACACGGATGGCACTTAATCTGTAAGTTGAGCAGACTCCTCGGCAGTAGCTAGGCACAGACACTGCTCTGCACCACACAGGTGCCGCGTACAGGATAATAGCCCTGGTCACGCTCATTAGAAGTTTGCGCCGCTGTTGCTTTGGCCCTCTGGTGTTCAGCATAATTCGGGAGAGCGCCCTGGTTGATTCTGCCGCCTTCTTGTGCACGTACTCTAGATGTTCACGAAAGCACATTCTCGTGTCTAGCATGACTCCGAGATACTTTATTGCTCTCTTCGACTCGATCGTGTTGTTGCCCACTAAAACATGCGCAGTTTCAACCTTTTTGCGACTGCTGATCAAAACAGCTTCGGTTTTGTGTGCCGCCAATTCCAGCCCTGCCGATTCCAGCCATTGGTGGACGCGGTGAATACTCCGATTGCATGCCTCCTCGGTCGCTTTGAGCTCTTTGCCAACAACAGCAATGGCCACGTCGTCTGCAAAACCGATTATATGCGCACCTTCCGGTAAAGTCAGGCGCAGTACTCCATCGTACATAATGTTCCAGAGGAGCGGCCCAAGGACCGAGCCCTGCGGAACACCAGCAGACACTTGGTGCGAGACGAATCCTTCCGTTGTGGAGTATTTTAGATGCCTTCCCGAAAAGTAGCTCCGTATTATCTCTAGGAGATATTTCGGAACATTGAATTCTGCCAGTGCATTCAATATGGTATCCCACTTGGCGGTATTAAAAGCATTCCTTACGTCCAACGTTACTACGAGGCAATACTTTTTAGCTCCTCCTTCCCATCTCGAGCCTTGAATTGCCTTGGTGGCTATGTCGACAATCAAGCTCAGCGCGTCCAGCGTCGACTTTGTTTTGCGAAAGCCATACTGGTTATGCGAGAGGCCACCTGATCTGTTGATCGCAGTCTCCAACCTGGAGCAGATCAGCTTCTCAAATACTTTGCCAGCAGTATCGAGGAGGCAGATTGGCCTGTAGGAGGACGGGATTCCTGGGGGCTTACCAGGCTTCGGAAGCAGCACCAAAGTTTGCATCTTCCAGATTGATGGGAAGGTGTGTTCCTGCAGGCACAAGTTGAATAGCTGGGCGAAAACAGCCGGGTGAAGTGAGAGAGCTAACTTCAGAGCACGATTCGGGATGCCGTCTGGTCCTGGGGCCTTCCGGGGCCTTAGGTTTCTTGATAACCTCAAAACTTCTTCTACCGTTACAATCTCGATGGGATGTGACTGCGGAACTGGAGTTAAGCTGACCGTTCTGCTGGGTGAACTGGGAAAAAGAGTTTCCACTATCGTCTTTAATTCCAGCGCATTCGTAGGTGTGCCCTGATTGCCAGCGTTTATGCGTTTGACTACAGTTTTGTAGGCCTTGCCCCATGGATCATACTCTGCAGAGTCGCACAGCTCCAAAAAACAGTCTCGCTTACTTTTTTGAATCTCGGCTTTTAAATGGTGCCTTGCTGTTCTGTATGCCAACTGACTCTCCTCGTAGTTTTGCCGTCCGCGTGATCGTGAGTAGCGTCTTCTGGCCTGCAGGCAAGCCTGCCTGGCATTGGCAATGCTCTCGTTCCACCAGTAAGTGGGCACGTGGTGTCGTCCATATGGTCTCCGTTGTGCCATACTCTTATCACAGGCTTGTGACAGCTGAGCTGCAAGCTGGCTAGCACCGGATTCTGCGTTCCCAGTAAAAGAGAGCGATTGAATGGCTGAGCTGAAAGCCTGGCTATTCAGAGTCTCCGTTCTGTAGGCTTTGGACAAAGGAGCGGTGCCTTCCCTGCTATGTGAACGGTCGCGAATCACGCATAAAATAGCAACATGGTCACTTGCCGTGTAGACATCGCTTATTTTCCAATGTGCCTCGTTGAAAAGCGACGCACTTGTGAATGTTAAATCCACTATGGAACCAATGCCAGCTCTGCTAAAAGTATGTTGAGTACTGTTGTTCAACAGAGCTAAGTCGATTGAGGCAAAGATCTCAAGCAGAGTACGACCTTTGGCATTTGTCGTAACGCTGCCCCATTCTTCTGCCCATGCATTAAAATCGCCTGCAATGACTACTCCGTTGCGTCCTCTGGCGTCTTCCACGAGCTCCTCTAAAATGATTGAGAATTCGCTCAGTCGCAAACTGGGTGCCAAATAGCAACTGTATAGCCAGGTCTGACCCATTCTTGCTCTTACAAATCCGTTGGCTTGCTTAATGTCGGTCAGCGGTGTAAATGGGACACCACATGACCATATGGCAGCTTTCCTGCTGTAGTCGGCCACCCAAGTTGATGTGCTGCTGGACTCTTGGTGGTGAGGCTCGCTCATAATGGCAGCGTGAATGCGTTGATCCCTGATTGTTTGCTCCAGTAAAGCTTGAGCAGCTACGCAATGGTTAAGGTTAATTTGTAATAACCTTAACATGTCATTTTGTTCAACGCCTCGCGGTATGACGGACATTTGAAGCTGCCCATTGGGTGATCCGTCGATTTTTCACCTTTCCTGCTGCACAGACAGCATTTCGGCGACTTGGTGCAGGTTTTGGCCTCGTGACCTGCTTCTCCACACCTAAAGCAGGTGCCTTTAGCATCAACTTCACTGGTACATCTTGCCGAGATATGACCATATTCTTGGCACTTGTAGCATCGCATCGGCTGCAGGATTGCCCTAATGCGACACATTGTCCAACCAATGCGGATTTTCGCCGTATCCACCAATATTTTTGCTTTGGTCGCTGGAAGGCTGAGCGTAGCCCTCTTGGACCCATCTCTCATGCTACGGAGCGATTTAACAGCATCCAGGGTCGTTTCCGAATCCTGTAAAATGGAGTTTACAGCATCGATAACTTCTTCCTTGGTTACCAATTCATCCAAGTCGCGAATTTCTACTTGGCCCATTTCCGTCAGCTTTTTGACAACTGCTCTGCTGCCCAATACCTTTCCAACAGCTTCTTGCAGTTCTTCCGGACTGTGTGCTGGCTTCCTGTTAAGACGCAGCAAAAGATCGCCCTTTGCTGTCTTCCGTACTGTCTGGACATCGCTGCTTAAATGCTTCAGGGATGGATCAGTTCTCACCAGCCTGAGAATGTCTGCATAACTGCATTCTCCCACTCCAGTCACAGTAATTGCGTCTGCACGGGCTCGTTTGTGCGTCTGCTGACGGCCATGGACTTTTGTCCATTTATCTCCAGTGCTGGGTACTGCATTTTCCGATGGATCGTTAACGGCAGCTTCGACGTTTTTTCTGTGGCGTTGAGCCTGACTTCTACTCTTCTTTGGTGGCGTTTTCCTCTGCTCCGATGTGGAATCTCGCTGCCTTTTAGGAGTGGTATCTTCGCCACCTTGAAACAATGCAGCTACGCTAGCTACTCCTTTATGTGCAGCTGTTCCCGACAGCCCAGTTTCAAGAGAGGGCGTGGTTTGCGCTTCGCCAGTGGATTGTAGCTTCCCATCTTTGCACAAATTAAGAGCCATCTTGTGAAGACTCACCAACCTTGCTAATTCCACTCTCATTAGCGTGTTGATATGCCTCTGCCCGGCGAAAATGGTCGAGAGGACATCCAGGCCATCCCCCATTTGCTCAATAGCACCAATTAAGGTAGTTGGCATCTCCTTAACGGGCGATCCAGGGGAAAGAGCATCCTGAATTTGCTGTTGTTGTTGCTGCTGGTGCAGTTGCTGTTGCTGATGCTGCTGATGCTGCTGCTGTTGCTGCTGCAGTTGCTGCTGCTGATGGTGCACTGTAGGTGGTGTACGCTGCATGGTAGAGCTACTCGCAAACACCAGTTTCTCTCCATTCATATCTGCGTCCTCCGGGAAAGCTTCTCCAGCTTCCAGGGTTCGCACGGGTCGTCCCTCGGTGGCCTAGGTTTCCCTTAGGCGTTTGACCGTTGGGAGTTATACCGCTCCGACCCGGTCACCAGAGCCCCGTTTATGGGCGCCGCCGTAGCGGAGGGGTTGGTATTTGCTTTTAGCACTTTTGGTGACCCGGGAACCTGGAAACGGACGCTATCGCTGATTTGCTTTGGACTGCAGTCTACAGAAGCTGTTGGCAAAAAACACGGACCTGAGCGTATGCAAGTATTTTTGCAACTCCCTAACGTATGCAGCAGTTTCCTCGACGCTTGCAGTGGTGTAAGTATTCGCTAGCGCCAGGGTAGCCAGCCGCCAATTAATTGCTGACAATTAGAATTAGCGCCGCCACAGAGCAGGTCAGCTGTTCCTCGTGGCACTACACAGCACTAAAAACCAGCTGTTCAGTGTGAATTGCAAATAAGAAAAAGCATGCAATATCGGCGGGAACAAATTGCGATTGTTTTGAGTGCAATTAAGCACAACAACAATTATAAGGCCAGAAGGGGGCCTGCAAAAGCCACTCACCCTCCACTCGTGCAGAGTATGGGCCTCGAAATCGACCAATAACGCAGGAGGCGATGGACCGATCCGCAAGTCGTTGCCACAGGGTATGTGTAGCCACCACCCAAAAGCCTTGCACCAATTTCTTTGTTATTCGCAGGGCAGGAACTGTTGCTTTACGAATGGAAACAGGAGCGACTCAAAACACAACCGCGCACTTTTAAAACAAAACTCTGTCAGAGCTGTGTATGTGTATGTGTATGTGTATGTGTATGTGTATGTGTATGTGTATGTGTATGTGTATGTGTATGTGTATGTGTATGTGTATGTGTATGTGTATGTGTATGTGTATGTGTATGTGTATGTGTATGTGTATGTGTATGTGTATGTGTATGTGTATGTGTATGTGTATGTGTATGTGTATGTGTATGTGTATGTGTATGTGTATGTGTATGTGTATGTGTATGTGTATGTGTATGTGTATGTGTATGTGTATGTGTATGTGTATGTGTATGTGTATGTGTATGTGTATGTGTATGTGTATGTGTATTTTTTTTTTTTTTTTTTAATTCGTTTTATTTAAAAGTATAGTGAATAAAAGGAGAGGAGGAGGTATTTACAGAAGATAGGTATTGGTTAATAAATAATTTGTGAACTCGAACTGGAACTGCGGGACTGACGTTGGTTACTGCTTCACAGATCCAGTTGATGGCAAAACATGCCTGTCTCCTAGGGAAGTTGTCTCCTTGCTTGCTCTAGGGTCCTGAGCTTCGTCATCACGGAGTTGGCAAAACTGCACACAGCTGACCACTTCGCCGAACACGATAGCATATGCTCAACTAGTGAGCTCACCTCAATGTCGTCACCTAGACTGTTTTCAGCGACTCTTCTCTCCGGCTCAAAACGTGGACACTCGGTCAGTACGTGCTCGGCGTCTTCAACCACCCCACACAGTGGGCAGAGGGGGCTCTCATCGTGGCCAAATCTATGCAGATACTGTCTGAAACAGCCATGACCGCTCAGTATCTGAGATAAATGGAAGTTTACCTCCCCGTGCTTCCTGTTTATCCACGGCTCGAGCCTTGGGATTAGCCGCGCCGTCCATCGTCCAGTTGACGCTTGTTCCCAGTCATGTTGCCATCTGTCAATGCTCGCTCTCCGGGCTTCCGATTTCAGCTCCAGCAGGGACCTCCGGTCTAGCTCCTCAGATTTAGCCTCATAGATCTCCTTGGCCTCAGCAGCCAGCACTTCCAGCGGGATCATACCTGCAATCACCATTGCTGCATCGGCTGAGACAGTGCGAAAAGCACTGCAGACTCTAATCGCACATTGCCTATATGTAGTGCAGACTCCCCTCATATATGACGGTGTGCTCGCCGCGTTTGCCCAGACCGGGGCCGCGTAAAGAATTGTAGATCGCAGCACGCTGCTAAGCAACCGCCTAACGCTGGATCTGGGCCCTCCGTGGTTTGCCATCATACGCGATAGCCTTTGCGTGGTGAGGGCAGCCTTCCTCTGTGTGTTCTGCAGATGTTCTTTGAAGCTTAGGCGCGTGTCTATATGTACTCCAAGGTAGCGAATCGACCTTTTTGAGACGACAGATACTCCGTCGAGTCTCAGGGTAGCGTGTTCAACCTTTTTGCGGCTGCTAATAAGCACTGCCTCAGTTTTGTGGTCCGCCAGCTCTAGACCTATATCCGCCAACCAGTTCCGGACTGTACTGACCGATTCAGCTCCAATATGCTCGACTTCGTGCAAGTGCTTGGCAACTACGATAAGTGCTATATCGTCGGCGAAACCAACAACTTGGGTGTCGTTCGGGAGTCGTAACCGCAGAACGCCGTCGTACATGAGGTTCCAGAGTAATGGCCCCAAGATAGAGCCCTGTGGAACTCCAGCGGTGACTTTAAATGAGCTTGTTCCATCGTAAGATTCGAAAATCAGCGTCCGATCCTTTAGGTAGTCGCTTATGATCCTTGTGAGGTACGAGGGCACATCGAAGGTCTGTAGCGCTGCCATTATGCTGCTCCATTTCGCCGAATTAAACGCGTTCTTTATATCTAGCGTTATGACTAGGCAATATTTCTTGCTTCCTCCTTTCCATCTGGTGCCCGCTATGGCGTCTGCGGCCATGTTTTTTACCGTGTTGATGGCATCCACTGTTGATCTGGCCTTCCGGAAACCAAACTGCCTGTTGGAAAGGCCGCCTCCATCCTGTATGGCCACTGTCAATCGTTCGCAGATGATTTTCTCGAAGAGTTTGCCAACTGAATCCAGGAGGCAGATAGGCCTGAAAGCCGAAGGAGCGTCAGACGCTTTGCCTGGCTTAGGGAGCAACACCAGCTTCTGCTTCTTCCAGCACCTGGGGAAGGTTCCCTCGTACAGGCACGTTGAGAAGAGCTCCGCGAAGATGTTGGGGTGGTGTGAGACTGCTAGCTTAACGACTCTGTTGGGGATTCCATCAGGCCCTGGTGCCTTGTCGTTTGGCAGAGTTTGCGAGGCGGCGAGGACTTCTTCTGGGGCGACCGATGCGAGCTCCTGGCTGGTGGGGGAAGGCAGATCCAACGTTTGCTCCCTCGCAGGATGGGTTGGGAACAAGGACTTTATTATTGGCACAAGCTTGCTCTGCTCTGTGGGGACGGCATTTCGGAAGCCGTTCATCTTCTTGGTTACGATTTTGTACGCCTGTCCCCAAGGATCCCTGTCGGCTTCATCGCAAAGTGAGCGAAAGCAACGAACTTTGCTTGCTCGGATCTCCTTACAGAAGGCTCGACGTTTTGTGGCGAAGTCAAGACGTAGATCCTCGCATGGCAACGACCTACGGGCAGCTCTAGTAAAGCTTCTTCTGGCTCTCTTGCAGTCTGCTCTAAGCTCAGCTATTTTGTCGGTCCACCAGTAAACCGGTCTATGTCGTCGAGAGATCCTTCCGCTCGACATGCTAGCTTCGCAAGCCCTTTTGAGAGCACGCATTGCCATGTCTGCCATGTTCTCGCTATTTCCGCTAATGCTCATGCCTTGGAGCTCATCCAGAAACTTTGCAGGAACCAGTGTGTGGGGTCTGAAACGCCTTGCAGCCTGAATTTGGCACTGTTGATCAGCCAATCTGAGAGAGAACAAAAGAGCCGAGTGGTCGCTGGCCGTGTACAGATCGCTGACTCGCCAAACCGTCGATCTCGCTATCTGTGGCGAAGCAAACGTCAAGTCCACAATGGAGCCCAGACTTCCTCTACTGAAAGTAAGTGTGGAGCCTTCGTTCAGTAATACGAGATTTAGCACGCCGAATGCTTCCAGCAGAAGCCTTCCTCTGGCATTTGTGAGCTGCGATTGCCACTCGACTGCCCATGCATTGAAGTCGCCGGCTATTATTGACGGCGAGTGAAGACGTGCATCCTCTACCAGCTCGTCGATCGCGTTTCCAAATTCAGTGATACTCCAGCTTGGGGGCATATAGCAGCTGAACACCCAAATGCCTTTGGTGAACGCCCTGACGTATCCCATGCCCTTGCTGATGCTGTCCAAGAAAAAGGGATTCTTTGAGCACGTCCAGATATCCGACGTCCCGGCTGTGTTGCAAACATAGTTCGGCGTGTCCATAGACTTGTAGGGCTCGCTAAGGATGGCTATATCTATATTATGTTCGGATGATGTTTGATGTAGTAGGTCCTGGGCCGCTCTGCAGTGGTTTAAATTTAACTGCAAAAACTTCATAACTGTAGCCTGCGAACTGCTTCCTTATAGGCTGGACACTTAAAACTTCCGGTCGAATGTGCTGTTGTTTCCTCTCCGGATCTGGTGCAAAGGATGCAGGCAGGCGTCGCCTTACAAACTTTTGCTGTGTGGTCTGCTGAGCCGCAGTTGAAGCACAATTTTGATGCGTCGTATTTGCTCCTGCATCTGGCTGCTATGTGACCGAAACTTAGGCACTTGTAGCACCTTCTCGGCTCTTCCTTTCGCCGCACGCGGCAGACTGCCCATCCGATACGGATTTTCTCCAGCTTTAATATATGTGTGGCAACGTCTTTCGGTAGGGATAGCGTGGCTGTCAACGTGCCCCTGTAGCCTTGGCGCAGTTTGAGGGAAATGTCGCTCGGCAAGTCACAGTCAGCCAGTCTAAAAATTGCTTCGAACACCTCCTCCTTGGATGTCCATTCCGCAATGTCTCGTACTTCGAGCGTTATTTTGTCCCCGAGAGCTTTCACCTCGGCCTTCTCGCCCAGGACTTCTTGAATCGCCTTCTGGAGCTTAACTGTGCTCTCATCCGCTACCTTTGTTAAATTAAGAAGAAGCTCTCCCGCTGCGGTGCGCCGTATCCCAGACACCAACTCTTTGTACTGCTGTAGAGATCCGTCGTTTTGGACTGATTTGAGTACATCTGCATATGCATCCTTCTCCTTGCAGCAGATCATGACCGCGTCAGGCCTGGCATTGCGTATTGGTGGGGGTTTCTTCTTCCTTACAACTTCCGTCCAGGTAGGAGCATCGGGATTATGAGCTCGTTCCTCAGAGGGAGTCGCCGCAGTTGCATAGAGACGACTTCCTGAGTTCTGGGAAATGCCCTGCTTGGGCGGGGAAGCTTTAGTCCTTACGTGCGTGCTTTTTGGGCTACTGGCGATAGAAGATTCGTGTCACCTCGGGGTTCTTCGTTATGGCACTTAGGGCACAAACTGTTTGCCGGAGACGTGGGTGTCTTCGTTTGCAGGTACTGGCTCACTTCGCCTTGAATGGATTTTATGCGCCTTAACGTCTTTTTCATATCTAGATTGATATGACGAACTGCGGGCTTTTTATTTTCTATCCTGAATAGAATGGCGCTTACAAGGCTGCCGAGTTCGCTCATAAGTTCGATGGGCGAAGTCGTACTCTTCGTCTTTTTAGGCGGCGTATTGCGTTGTGGGCTTGCGATGCTCTCCATTTCCCTAGTCCTCTTTGGCGTTTCGGGTTCTACGACTGCCGTGAACTGAAAAACGCTTTCCAACATTTTTGGCGGGGCTGACAACGGCGCCTGCTCCGTGATGGTGGGCGACCTGAGCATTTTGCTTGACTTTGCAAACGCTAGCGGTAGACCGGGACTTTCTCCGTCCATGACACCTGATGCATCTATTGCTATGGAGGTCAGGTGCGTCACCTCCAGAGCTGCGCAGGCTTGGCCTGCCAGGGTACCGTTGGCGCGGGGATCAGATCTGGGATTCCCACGGGGGCCAAAAATTTAACTCTGGCTTGGTCTGATGGAGGTTATTCCGCCTCGACTCGGTCACCAGAGCCCCGTTCTGTGAGGGCACCACTAGAGAAGTGGGGGGGTTGGTAATTTATCCAAGCCCTTAGTCCCGCTGATCGCACGTGCCCAGTACCTTAAACCGCAGTATTTTGTGTGTATTTTATAAAACAGCAGTATACCACAAAGAGAACGAAACGGTCAATAGCAATTTGAAACAAAATAACAAAATAATTAACCTAAATAGAGCATTCAGGAAAACGTTCTTTATACTTGAAGTAATTTAAACAACAAAATTTAAATTACATAGAATAAAACAAGGCTAGAAAACGTTTCCCAAAATATACTAAATAGTTCAATTATTTCGCTAAAATTTTTCCATGTGATAGAATGCAATAATCCTTGCTTTAATATTCAATTCAGACATTTAAATTTGAATTTGAATAGTAACGATCGATTACACCCGATTACTGATCGCTTGAAGAAAAAGTAGTTTGTTTGACTCTCGCTAGAGGGCGATATGCTCAGCAGCCCTGGATCAGCTGAACTTTATTCCGCGTATTCCAACACTGGTCTAATGACAAGTGCAGCGGCCGCGGGCGCGTGTAAAAAGAAAATAAGAAAAGCCGCGAAAAATTGCGAAAATGAGGAAAAAAGGAAACGGGGCTGTCTCCCCTCTCACCCACAACTTGTGGCAGCCACCGCCGATCCGTGATCCTAATAAAAGCGCTCCTGGCTAACGGCTGATGTCCAGCACCAAGCGACGACTCCAGATGAGCAGCAGGCAGCTCGCAAAACACTCTAGTAAGCGCCAAAATTTTTATTACACAGGGAAACTCACTATAAAAACCGATTTCGCGGAGCACCGAGAAAAACGCAGTCAGTGAAAAGTGAAAGTCTGTCTGTATGTGTATGTGTATGTGTATGTGTATGTGTATGTGTATGTGTATGTGTATGTGTATGTGTATGTGTATGTGTATGTGTATGTGTATGTGTGTGTGTATGTGTATGTGTATGTGTATTTTTTTTTTTTTTTTATTTCGTTGTAGTGAGAAAAGAACACTAAATAACTAAAAGTATATTTACAAAGAATGAAAAGTAGAGTGTAGAGTAAAGTGGAGTGTAGAGTAAAGTGGGGCCCAAGAATCACGCGGTACTACCGCTAGGCATTGCTTCGCGCGATCCTGGGCGGGCTTATTATGCCCCTCCTTCGTTTCGTCTGACTCTCTCCAGCTGCCGAAGCTTTGTAGTCACTTTGAAAGCGAAAGTGCACATTGCGGACCAGCTCTCCTCCTTCTCGATCATTAGCCTGATGAGATTCTCCTCTGTAATGTGGGCTCCCATGACGCCTTCCAACTCGCGTCTCTCGCTTTCGAACCTCCGGCACGAAAACAGGATGTGCTCGGCTGTTTCTTCGGCATCTGGGTGACACCAAGAGCAGAGTGGGTCTTCCTCGTGACCAAATCTATGGAGGTAACTCCGGAAGCAGCCGTGACCGCTCAGCAGCTGTGTCAGGTAGAAATTGACGAAACCTGCTTTCCGGTTAAACCACGAGTCCAGGTTTCGGATGAGACGATGCGTCCATCGGCCTTTTGATGACGCATCCCATCTGGCTTGCCACTGCCTCAGGGATTCCTCCTTTGCTGCTCTGACTGCCTGGCGTTGCCCCGCTGAGGAACCACTCCGATTCTCCATGTATATAGCGGCTCTCTCCTTGGCAAGAAGGTCAAGCGGAACCATCCCCGCTATTACAAGAGCTGCATCCTCAGACACAGTCCTAAAGCCGCTGCAGACTCGAAGTGCGCCAAGTCTGTAGGTCGCCTGCAGTCCTCTTCTGTAGGTTTTTATCCTCATGGCTTCTGACCAAACCGGTGCTCCGTACAGCATTGTGGCTTTGACGACACTCTGTAACAACAGCCTTCGACCCTGTTTTGGGCCGCGTGTGTTCAACATGATGCGGTTCAAGGCATGTCCAGTCGCCGCCGCTTTCCGTCCCACGTGCTCCAGGTGCTCTCTGTAGCTAAGCCTTGTGTCCAGCAGTATGCCAAGATACCGAATTGCTCTGCTGGAGGAGATGGTGACGCCCCCCAAGTCGATGTGGGCCACTTCGACTATCTTCCGGCTACTTATTAGTACTGCTTCGGTCTTGTGGTCAGCTAGCTGCAGTCCAACGGAGGCCAGCCAGTCCTTGACTGCTGCTGCTGATGCGCTGCAGAGCAGCTCAGCTTCATGCAGGTGTTTTGCGGTCACTACAAGCGCTATATCGTCGGCAAATCCCACTATGGTGGCTCTTTCAGGCAGCTGTAGCTTCAGGATGCCGTCATACATGACGTTCCACAGCAGAGGACCAAGCACGGAGCCCTGAGGAACACCTCCCGTCACTCTGTAAGCGCGTCTGCCTACATCTGTATCATACCTGATGATTCGATTTTGGAAGTAACTTCCAACGATGCCTATCAGGTAGCTCGGGGTGTTAAAACTTCGAAGCGCCTCGAGAATGCGATCCCAATTTGCAGAATTGAACGCGTTTTTTATGTCCATAGTCATAACGATGCAGTACTCTTTACTGCCTCCCCTCCATCTACTGCCTTCTATAGCTTTTCCTGCTATATCGGTGACTCTTCTGATAGCATCCACCGTTGACCTTGCCTTTCGGAAACCGTATTGCATAGGCGAAAGGTCGCCAGCCTGCTTGATCGACTCCTCCAGTCTATTGCAGATAATTCGTTCTAGCACTTTACCGGCAGTGTCAATTAGACATATTGGCCTGTAAGACGAGGGAATCTCTGGCGGTTTGTTTGGTTTGGGGATAAGCACCAGATTTTGGATCTTCCAAGGGCTTGGAAAGATTCCTTGCCTGATGCAGTCTCCGAAAACATCCGTGAACAAATCTGGTCGAAGAGTGATAGCCAACTTCAGAGCTCTGTTAGGGATGGCATCGGGTCCAGGCGCCTTAGAATCACGAACAATGCGAGCAGCTTTCAGAGTTTCATCTATCGTAACAACAGGGGCATCATTGTATAGTCGGGTGGGTGGAGGGTCGACTATATGCAGGTTCGAGGTACCTGAGAACAGCCCTTCCACAATCTCCTTCATTTTTGCCTCCTGCATGGGAGCCGTGGACTTTCCCACCTTCAGCTTTTTTACTGCCAGTTTGTAAGCCAGACCCCAGGTATCATTTTCTGCGTCGTCACAAAGCTCCAGAAAACGTTCGTTTTTGCTACGCCGGATAGCCTTTTTGAGAGATCGCCGCCTCTTAGTGTACTCATCTCTTCTCGACTCGTACTCTGGCCTGCCACGGGAGCGCTGCAAAAGACGCCTTGCAGAGATGCACTTCCGTCTTTCCTCGGCAATTTCGTCGTTCCACCAGTATATGGACTTGTGATGACGTTTAAATCCTTTCCTCTGCTGCATGCTGGCGTCACAGGCTTCTTCGATGGACTTCATCAGGAGCGCAGCGCTATGATCTGCATTTGACCCATGGATCGGGGCAACTAACGATTCTGCGAATGTGGCTGGATTGAGCGTGTTCGCCTTGTACGCCTTTTGAGCATGCCCTGGGTGGCTTGTAGGCATGTCTCGCCGTTGGAGGTCAACAATAATGGCAACGTGATCGCTTGCAGTGTATATTTCACTAATGGCCCATCGAGTTTGTCCCCATAACGAGGAACTGACAAACGTGAGGTCTATGACGGAACCCACGCCTGCTCTGCTAAAAGTGTGCTGACTGCCACTGTTTAGTAGTGCCACGTCCAAGGATGCAAAGGCTTCAAGAACCGCCCCGCCTCTTGGGTTCGTTGATCCGCTCCCCCATTCCTCTGCCCAGGCGTTAAAATCACCAGCAATGATTACTTGCGATTTGCCCCTCGTGTCATCAACAAGCTCATCCAGGATGGCCATGTAGTCCGCCAGTTGGATGCTGGGTGCCAAATAAACGCTGTACAGCCAATACTCTCCCAATTTCGCTCGCACAAAGCCCCGTGCTGGGCGCAGAGATTCGAAGTGGTGACTCCGTGGGTCAAAGATCCAGATAGCAGCCTTACCGTTTAGGTCCGTAACATAGTTAGGGCTCTCAATCAGCTTATATGGTTCGCTGAGAATTGCCACGTCCACAGCAAGCTCTCGGACTGATTGCTGCAGTAGATCTTGGGCAGCAGCACAATGGTTTAGGTTTAACTGGAGCAGCTTTAGGATCATTTTGACGACGTTTGGGTACCACTGGAGACTGTTAGAGGACACCTCCTACTGCCAGCATGGTGCTTTATGTCAGTTGGCTTCGTGTGTGCAGTCCGCTGCTTTGTGGCCTTCACCACCGCATCTGAGGCAACATCCTGTGCGATCTACCGTGCTCTTGCAATTGCTTGATATGTGGCCAAATTCAAGGCACCTGTAACACCGTCTCCTCTGTGGTCGCTCCCTCACCCTGCACCTTGTCCAGCCAATCTTAATTTTTCCTTCTGCTAGGACACGATTTGCCATCGCTATGGGAAGGCTGACAACGGCAGTTTGCATTCCTTCGAAGCCCGCTCTCAGCGTCTTAACTGTGCTCTCTTCCAACGAAGTTTCCGTGAGTAGAGATAGTGCTGCTGTTATGTCACCTTTTGTGGCCAGGCAATCGATATCTCTTATTTCTAGGGCTAACTCTTGGGTCACAGATCTGACCTTAGCGTGCTGGCCAAGCGCATCGCCAATATCAGTTTTCATCTGGTTTAAGGCCTCTTTGCACTTTCCATCTAGCTCAAGTACCAGGCCGTCCCCCGCTGTTTTCCTTACACGCTTGACGTGTTCGCCAACTTTCAGCAGCTTATTATCCTTGCTCCTAGTAACCAAACGTAGGATGTCGCTGTAGGTGCTGCCCGCTGCTGGCTGTATAATAATCACATCAGCCCGCGGCCTCCTAGTGTGAGTCTTCTGCGAGTGCTGCGTACCGCTACTGCTGGCGTTAGTGCCTTTCCTGGGGCTGGTGGCTGCTTCATCCGATTTGCTGTTTGGCCTGGAGAGATTTGCTCTGTTGTCTCGACCTGAAGTTATTGTGGTCTTAGCCACGCGCTTTGTTTTTGGCGACGTTTGGGTCACCACATCGCTCGAACTGATAGAGGATCTGTTCGCAATCATTTTTGAGGCGACGCTTGGGTTACCACATCACTTAAACTGGTAGACGAATTGTTCGGCACCATTTTTTGAAGCGACGTTTGGGTTTCCTTGTCGACCGAACTCCTGTGGGTTGATTTCACGGCCGTCTCAGGCTGAGTGGCATCTTGTTCCACAGAAACCGCTATGTCCCCAGATAACCTAGCGCTAAGCTCAGCTTGTAGCTCTTTCATCCGAACAAAAGCGTCTCTGTTCGCCTGCGTGATGTGCCGAACCGCCTTAGGTCTGAAGTTCAGGACTAGGTAGTCTATAAGCCCACCTAGCTCCTCCGAGACCTCAATGAGTCTCCTCTGCGTTTTTAGCTTCTTTACCGCAGCTTCCGGGGAGGTTTCTGGACTGCAAACGTCCCTGTTCCTTTTTGGCGTCTCTTGGACGTCTTCATTGCCGAAGTGGAACACCGATACCGCCACAGAGGAGGCGCTGAAGCCGGACCACCACCCGGTGGCGTTCTAGCCATCCTCGGGCGCAGCTGAAATTTGGACAGAAGCTCTGCCTCAGCCCGCTGAGCATCTTGTTCATTGACCATAACTATCAGTCAAGCAAGCAAAAAAGTAGAACACGGTCTCCTGATCAATCCAGCGGTGGGGGTTATACCGCCCCGACTCGGTCCCCCAGGGCCCCTTGTGTGAGCACCACCTGAGGTGTCAGATATGACGTGATCAGTAACCGTTAGCTCTTCAATTTCACTGTTGACCAGTATGCAGCAAACTGTCAGCCCTAACGTATGCAGCATGGATCAGCAGCTCCCTAACGTATGCAATGCTTTCCTTAGGGCAGGCAGCAGCCCAGTTGTGACGTCACAACAGCTGTCTGCAATGCAATGCAGCGCTGCGTGAGTATGGCGTTTTGCAATACTGTCGTCAGCTGATACTTTGCACAGTGATAATGCAAATTGAGTATCGGCGGGAATAAAATGCAACAAGTGCGTGTGCAAACAGTGGAAAGGGAAAAGAAAAACAACAGCAAGGCTTGCCTGTGACTCCACACCTCCCCGCTCAAAGAATTGGCGCGAGACGTAGCGGCTTCCGCAACCTCGAAGCTCCAGGGATCCGCTTCAGCACCAGAGATGTCTGCCAGGTGCGTACGTTTCCACAAGGCACGCTTTAGTAACGCTCACTCTTCACAGGGCACCGAATACAACACCGGAAAACACTGTATATTCACTACAGAGGGACGAGACTCAGAAAACACGTCTGCTCCCTATTAAATGAAAACTCTATAAGTGTATGTGTATGTGTATGTGTATGTGTATGTGTATGTGTATGTGTATGTGTATGTGTATGTGTATGTGTATGTGTATGTGTATGTGTATGTGTATGTGTATGTGTATGTGTATGTGTATGTGTATGTGTATGTGTATGTGTATGTGTATGTGTATGTGTATGTGTATGTGTATGTGTATGTGTATGTGTATGTGTATGTGTATGTGTATGTGTATGTGTATGTGTATGTGTATGTGTATGTGTATGTGTATGTGTATGTGTATGTGTATGTGTATGTGTATGTGTATGTGTATGTGTATGTGTATGTGTATGTGTATGTGTATGTGTATGTGTATGTGTATGTGTATGTGTATGTGTATGTGTATGTGTATGTGTATGTGTATGTGTATGTGTATGTGTATGTGTATGTGTATGTGTATGTGTATGTGTATGTGTATGTGTATGTGTATGTGTATGTGTTTTTTTTTTTTTTTAAATTCTTTATTTACCCTATAACGATTAAAACTATAAACAATTAAAGAAGAACATTAGAAATTCCGCTTCCCTGCGGAACGGCCGCAAAGCATTGCTTCGCAGGGACAATGGAACCTCCTATGTTATCTCTCTCCTCAGCCGCTCACATCTACGAAGCTCCTTCATGGTGACGGCTGCAAAATTGTTGAACGCGGTCCAGAACATGTCTTCTCCGAGCATTGTGTCTATCAGGTCACTGGGTGTGAGGACACGACCAGCAGATAGCCACAGCTCGGCTCTCTGCCGATTGAAACGTCCGCATAACAAATAATATATGTTCAGCATCCTCTATCACGTTACCGCACCATCTGCAGAGTGGAGATCCTTCATGTCCAAATCTATGAAGGTACTGGAGCAAAACAGCCGTGTCCACTGAGAGGCTGAGTAGTGTAAAAATTCACAGCACCATGCTTCCTTTGTATCCATCGTCCAATGTCCGGAATAAGTTGGTGCGTCCATCGACCCTTCTCTGACAGATCCCATCGACCTTGCCATTCTTCGCAGCTCAGCACTCTTGCCATTTTGCGCGCTTCCTTTCTGTCAGCTCCCGCCCGGATGGCATCAGCCACAGTCTTTTCCTCCATAACCAGGATATCTATTGGGATGATACCTGCTATGACCAGTGCAGCCTCGTCGGAAATGGTGCGAAATCCACAGCATATTCTCAGCGCGCATAGACGATGAATAGCCTTGACGCCCCTGGCGTAGCTGGTGACTTTAATGCCGTCTGCCCAGATTGCTGCGGCATATGTCACTGCTGAGCGAACTACGCTGGTCAACAGTACCCGCCTCTCCTGCTTAGGCCCTCGGGTGTTCAACATAATCCGGAAGAGGGCACGACTTGTGTTGGCAGCTTTCTCCTGCACATACGAAAGATGCTCCCGGAAACACAGTCTTGTGTCGATCATAACGCCAAGATAGCGAATTGCACGTTTTGACCTTATTATCTGTGAACCGACTCGAACATGTGCCGTCTCCACTGCAGTTCTGGTACTCACAAGTACTGCCTCCGTCTTATGGGCAGCTAGCTCAAGTCCAACTGTCGCTAGCCAACCTGAGATGAGCTGTATAGCCACATTGCATGTGTTCTCCACCGCATTCAAATGTTTGCCCACTACTGTAAGTGCCACGTCGTCAGCGTAGCATGTTAGTTGACATCCGGGCGGCAGCGTCAGCCTGATCACTTCGTCGTAGACGATATTCCAAAGCATTGGGCCCATCACCGATCCTTGTGGAACACCAGCCGATACGTTATACGAACGCGTGCCATCCGCCGTATCGTATCTTAGCTGTCTTCCCTTGAAGTAGCTCCGAACAATCTCCTGGATATATGGGGGGATACTCAGCCGACGCAGTGAGCTTATGATGCAATCCCATCTCACAGAATTGAAGGCATTCTTGATGTCAAGAGTGACAACCAGGCAGTATTCCTTTTTGCCACCCTTCCACCGAGTTCCATTTGCAGCGTCCATCGCAATTGTGACCACTTTGCCTATGGCGTCCACCGTTGACATTCCTCTCCTAAAACCGTATTGGTTAGGTGATAGACCACCAGAATCGTCAACTGCTCTCTCCAGTCTTGTGCATATTAACTGCTCCAACACCTTCCCCATAGAGTCAATAAGGCATATCGGACGGTACGAAGAGGGATCCTCAGGTGGCTTACCTGGCTTCGGAATTAACACAAGGTTCTGTATTTTCCATTGCGCTGGAAATATTCCCTCACGAAAGCACTGGGTGTACGTTGATGCAAATGGAATAGGGTTGCATGACATCGCTAGCTTGACGGCGCGATTTGGGACACCATCTGGACCAGGGGCTTTGTTGGTGCTCATCTTCCGAGCAACAGAGATTAGTTCCTCCGCTGTTACTGGTTCTACCACAAATGGGGCTAGGGGCGCCTCGTCTTCAGGTGGCAAAGTGCAGACAGAGGTTGGGAAAAGAGCTTCTACAATTGCTCTGCATTGAGCTGGATCCGTTGGCGCCTCGGATTTGTTGGCGTGTAGGCGCTTTACAACCAGTTTGTATGCCTTTCCCCATGGGTCGTGTTCTGCTGAGTCGCACAGTTGGAGGAAGCATTCCCGTTTGCTCGCCTGTATCGCATTTTTTAGGGTTTTCCTAGCTGCTCTGTAGCACAAATGGAGCTGTAGCCAGTTGGCGGCATTTCTTTTCCGTGCTCGTTGGTATTGCCTCCTAGAAGAGAGACAGATACTTCTAGCAGTGGAAATCTCCTCATTCCACCAATAAGTTGCCGACTGAGTGCCCCTGAATGGCTTTTTCCTGCTCATGCTAGCGTCACACGCAGTCGTAACATGGCTTGAGAGCTGAGTTGCCATATGCTGCGCTGATCCGGAAATCTCCAAGTTGTTCATGGCAGCTACAAAGATTGGCAGCTTGAAACGATGCTCTCATTGCAGACTGTGGTAAATGTCGACGGCTGCTATTACCAATTGAGAATACCAAAGCCTCATGGTCACTGGCAGTATAATGGTTGCCCAGGTTCCAGGTAACCATAGGTGAAAGTGAGCTCGTAATGAAGGTCAAATCGATTACTGAACCACCTCCTTCCCGGTTAAAGGTGTTCTCAGTCCCCTGATTGAGGAGAATCACGTCTAGCGTCGCAAAGGCTTCAAGAAGCGCATGGCCTTTCGCGATGGCGTCCGAACTGCTCGTCTTGGAGGTGTCGCTCCCCCATTCCTGCGCCCAGGCATTGAAGTCGCCTGCTATCACCGTCGGTTTGTGGTCTCTGGCGTCATCTACAAGCTCATCCATAGCAGCAGCAAAACTCTGACGGCTCAGGCTTGGTGGAAGATAACAGCTATAGACCCAATAATTCGCCAGCTTAGCTCTAACAAAATGTTGAAATGTTCCGCAGGATGTTGGCTTTAGAGTGGGGTTGCCGCAGGACCATATCGCAGCTTTTCTCGACATGCTTTGAACCCAGCAGCCATCCTCTGGAGATCTATAGGGCTCGCTTACGATCGCAACGTCGGATCGCATAACACGCACTGTTTGAGTGAGTAAATCACTAGCAGCCTCACAGTGGTTTAGATTTAGTTGATAAAATCTAAACATGGTTGTTGCTATTTGACTTCACAGGTGCTTTAGATGTCATCGGGCATTTCAAGCTTCCAGCAATGTGATTATCCGGCCTTCCAGTGCCTGCGCAGTAAAAGCATTTTGCATCGCTGCGACACTCACGGATTTTATGTCGTCCAATACCGCATTTAAAGCACCAGTCGCTTCTGTCCATCACGCTGCCACAGTTTGCTGCGATGTGCCCGAACTCCAGGCATTTATAGCACCTTGAGGGTAAGTTCCTCTCCCGGATGCGACAATTTGACCAGGGCAATCTTGACCTTACCAACTTTGAGGGCAGTCGCTGCCAGAGTCGCAGTAAGGCTAATAATGGCCCTCTGAGTACCGCCAAAAGCTGGGCGTAGGCTTTTAATGTCGTTTGCTTCGATTGATACCCCTAGTTGCTCTTTGAAGACCTTTTGGAGATCTTCTGCGGTGACCATCTCGTCCAGATCAAGCACCTCCAGTCTCGAATGCTGTGTTAAAGCCCGCGCCTCAACCTTTCCTTCCAGAGCAGCACCAATGTCGTCCCGAATCTGTTGTCTCGAATTGCGGAGTGTTCTCGTTGAGCTCCAACAGAAGTGCACCTTTGGCTGTGCACTTCACTCTGCGCTCACAGTTGCCGACACTCTTCAGTTTTTCATCCTGGCTGCAAGTGACAAGACTCAGAATTTTCGAGTACGTCATCTTTTCTTTTGGCTCAACTATGATGGCATCAGGGCGTGGTTTCGGAGGCCGTATGTTTGACCTTCGTCCACTCACTTTCTTCCACTCCGTTGCTGTGGGAACACCTGAATCTATACTCCCAGCTGCTGAATGCATTGGCAGCTCTTCGCAGCCTGCAGGAGAGGCTCCTGGACCTTTTTTCGCTTGGGCGTGTTTCTAGCTGGCCTCTAGCTCGGTCGTTTTGACCCACCTTGCTGAGGGGACCACTGTGTCTCCTTCGTTTGTGCACCTTTCTCAATCCGCCTATAGTTTGCATTAAAACTGTGTAATGCCGACTTTTGCAGCCTCACCACCTTCTGCGCCAGCTCCTTCATATCTTTATTCAGATATCTCGCATCTCTCAGCGTTTTGGACACCTCAGTGGATTTCTCAACGAGAGTCGTCAGGATAGTACGCAGATCATCGTTGAAATCACCTCCAATGGTGCTCTTATCGACACTGACTACTCCGAAATCAAAGGGGTTCACTGGGATCAATGCTGGGGTTGAGACAATCACTGCTGTCTCTTGCATCGTACTCGCTGGCATTTTCGGGATTGGGCCGATCACAGAGTCTGATGCAGGACCTTTCTCGGCAACTCCATCAGCCATCTGCTTTGGCCATGTGCCTTTAGGCGTTTGAAAATTCTGAGGAGGAGATCTCGGAATCCTCGACCGCTTTAAAAAGGCCAGACTTTCGTCTCCATCCATTCTCAAGGCCCTATAGTCCCTTTACTAGCATCCAACGATGGCCAAACGATTTCCCGTTGGCGTACAACCGTTTGGGGCTATACCGCCCCGACTCGGTTGCCAGAGCCAAACTTGGTGTACCACTTGACGGCGTTGGTTGGCTTGCCAGACAGTGGCCTTACACTG
The DNA here is from genome assembly GCA_035044365.1 of Drosophila neotestacea. Classification (NCBI taxonomy): domain Eukaryota; kingdom Metazoa; phylum Arthropoda; class Insecta; order Diptera; family Drosophilidae; genus Drosophila; species Drosophila neotestacea. The sequence goes on along the minus strand of JAWNMD010000542.1, from coordinate 2,736 downwards.
TAATCTACTATTAAGAAGGACAAGAAGGGCCTTGACAAAAGCTACCTCCAAATTATAGCTTTCACTTGGGAAATTAAAAGTTTATTTAAAATTTTAAATTCCCGCGCAGATTCAGATTTGGCACAGAAATCCGAAAAAGGAATAAGAGAGGTATTAGCAGATGCGGGAGCCAAACTTATTGCTTTTGAATTAACAATTTGCACGTTGAAGTTTAAATTGTTAATGGAGCCGCGCAAATTTAAATTTGGCGCGCAACTTTAACCGCTTCACCGCGATCCGCTGATCTGGCAACGCCGAGTTGATCAGCTGGTGTCCGGCAACTCTATGCGTGGGAGGCAACTCTACGCGATCAGTTGGTGAAAGCGAGAAGGCTAGTTAGCATAAATTCTGCGCTGAGTGAATTTGTTGTTTATTTTACCGACACCCACACTAAAACAAGTAAAGCGCGCCAACAAACAAAGCAAAATCACCCCTCCACCAGAGAAGCAAACGCTGGAAACAATCCCCTTCGCTGTCCGATGAGACGCTTGCAGGACCGGGCACAACAAACAGTACGTACCGCAGCTGCCAGGAAAAGCACTGATCCAATCCTTCCTTTTTATCCAGGTTAAATGTCCAAACTCTCAGGAGCAACGGAAAAACGCAACCGCACTTGGAAAAATAACTCAGATGAATGTGTGTGTGTGTGTGTGTGTGTGTGTGAGTCTCTGTCTTGTTGTTTGTCGACGGCATCACAAAAGAAAAGCACAAGGCACAAATAGCAATAGAAAATGGAAAAGCAACGAAAAGAAAATGAAATGTAACGTAACGAAACGAAACGAAACGAAAGAAAACAACAAGTCAATAAAAATTAAAATAAGAAACAGCAGGCAAAAAGTTTTTATTTTTATGGCCCGGGCTGTAACAATTACGCTTGCTACCAAATGGTGTGAGTCGAATGGAAAACGAATAAGAAAACGAATAACCAATAAGTACTCACAAAAAAAGACTTTCAAAAAGAGACAGAAATGTATGCTCTATAAACTTAACTAGAGTACTTTTCAAATGGTTATGCCTTCTAACTATATAAAAAATATAAAGATAAATATATAAATTGAATTATTGAAGCATATTTTTTTATTCAAATACTAAACTATACATACTATGTATATAAGACCATAATAATTTCAAACAAAGTTTTTATGTAATTATTTTATCATAGTTTTATCATAGGTTATCCAATTTCGAAACTATACTAAACCTTAAATAAATGAACTCCATACTTCTTTTGATAAAAGTAGTAGAGTACTTTTAAAATGGAAAGCTTGAAGAGTCAAAAATATTTCTTAGGACAGAGTATAGGCAACAGTTCGATGGGATACTACAGATACGATCTCTATAGGGCAATATCGTACTCAATTTCAACTTAATCTTTAGCCAATTGCTGTAAATTCCATTTGTATTATGTATATTATGACATAAATCGTATTTTTAAAACTGTTGCCTTAACGTCTCGTGTCTCGCGTGTCTCAATGAAATTGAGTTCTGAAACATTTACGCCAACTCCAAAGGCTAAAGATGAGCATGTGAGAAGTGAGAGGATGGTTCAAAAAGTATGTTCAAAAGAGTATTAAGATGTATTTAATAAAGTATAGAAGTAAAGCAGAGAAGATTACCTAATTTAATTTTAATATTAATTGTAGAATGCATTTTAAAATTTTCCAAATACCATCAAGCTTAAATCTTTTGTGTTAATTTATAATTGAACAATAATCGGCTATTAAGTACTCAGTTTTTGAATGAATTTTTATTTTAAATGTTGGATAAATTTTTAATTTTTTTTAAACTTGATTTAATTTTCTAATCAGTCGTTAATTGTTAAATAAATAAAAAGATTCTAAAGATGTAGTAAATAAAGTATAAAAGTAAAGCAGAAAAGATTACCTAATTTATTTATCATATTTAATATAGAATAAATTGAAAAAAATTTCCAAAAACCATCAGATTTGAAACTTTTGTGATAATTTATAATTGAACAAAAATCGCATATTTAATACTCAGTTCCTAATTGAATTTTAAACGTTGGATACATTTTTAAATTGTTTTTAAATAAAATTTAATTTTATAATCAGTCGTTAATTGTTAAATAAATGTAAAGAGTATAAAGATGTATTAGATAAAGTATAGAAGTAAAGCAGAGAAGATTTCCTAATTTAATTATTATAATTAATGTAAAATAAATTTACAAATTTTCCGAATACAATCAAACTTAAAACTTTTGTGTTCATTTATATTTGAACAAAAATCGCTTATTTAATACTCAGTTCCTAATTGAATTTTAATTTCAAATGTTGGATACATTTTTAATATGCTTTTAAACTTAATTTAATTTTATAATCAGTCGGTAACTGTTAAATAAATTAATGTATCTTAACATCGTTGATAAATTGAATTTCTTGCCTAAGAAACTTGTTTTCTTAATGTAAGGATTTGACTGTAATTTTGACAACTGGAAAATGGTTGCATATTAAATACTACGTATACTTTATTTGGTTTTACTTCGTTCTAGTTACTTTTCCAACTGCCCTCGCACATTAGCGTATAACATAAATCTCTCACACTCCCTGTCATTTTTATACACATTTTATGATCGCCTGTCTTACATGTATCGATTTGTGCAAATGTATGTGTGCAAGGGAATGTGTGTGTGTACCAAAAATCACTGCATATTTTTTTGGGCAGCCTTGTCGAGCAAAT
>JAWNMD010000541.1:0-14625 GCA_035044365.1 Drosophila neotestacea | reverse complement strand
TCAATAATGCGTACCAAACAATAGATGGCGCCACTACCAAGTTAATAAACACAGAGGTCGCCAGCGTCTCTTCTTCTTCTGGACAGGTTGGGACTATAGTTTATATTATATGTACCAATAATCAAGGCGCTAGTCTTAAAGGGGCTCTTGTAATTCGACTTTGAAATTTTGTTTTTCAATTTCCGGGGGCGGAGATGGGCGTGGCAAAAATCTAAAACAAACTCGATCAATGGGAGATATAGATGTACCTACATGCCAGGATTGGTGTCTCTAGCTCTTATGGTCTCTGAGAACTAGGCGACACAAAAAGGGACAGACAGACAGACGGACAGACAGACAGACAGACAGACAGACAGACAGACAGACAGACAGACAGACAGACGGACATGGCTATATCGACCCGGCTGTTGATGCTGATCAAGAATATATATACTTTATGGGGTCTGCCACGCCTCCTTCTGCCTGTTACGCACATTTGCACAAACGTAATAGACCCATTTGTACTTTTTCAAAGTACTGGGTCTAAAAAAAGGTTTTGCCCTAAGAGGTATTAATTTAACGCCGCTAGATTAGCCTTTTCGACCTCTGTGCATCGATTTCAATGGGTAATACCCTAAATGACACCTAATTAAAAAAAAATATAGCGCAAGCTAACTTTGGCGCGCCAAAGTTTGGATACCCTTGCAGTGCCCTGTGTAAGCAGTCAGATTTTTTACAAAATTTGTTGATTTTGAACCGATCGATTCTATGGCAGCTATATGATATAGTAGTCCGATTTACACCAAATTTGGTCAGCCTGTTTAAAACTTAGTCAAACACAGAATGTGTATATTTGGTTGAGATATTTTGAGAAACAAAAAAGTTTTTCATACTAAATATTGTTTTCGATCCGATCGTTCCTATGGCAGCTATATAATATAGTAGTCCTATTTAAACCAAATTTAGTCAGCCTGTTTAAAACTTAATGAAACACTCAATGTGTATATTTGGTTAAGATATCTTGAGAAACAAAAAAGTTTTTCATACTAAATGTTTATTTCCAACCGATCGTTCCTATGGCAGCTTTATGATATAGTTATCCGATCCGGCCGGCTCCGACATATGTGCTGCGTGCAGCAAAGAGACGGATCTGTACCAAATTTCATCGAGATAGCTTCAAAACTGAGAGACTAGTTTGCATAGAAACAGACGGACAGACGGACAGACGGACAGACAGACGGACAGACGGACATGGCTATATCGACTCAGCTCGTCGCCCTGATCAAGAATATATATACTTTATGGGGTCTGTGAGGCTTCCTTCAATGCGTTACACATTTCGTGACAAAATTATAATACCCTCTGCAAGGGTATAAAAATGCAGTAAGCTACAGTGGAGCAAGCTCGACAGTAGGAGACCCAGTACTTTTTGAGAGCAAAGCGTTCACTATAGATTGTTCTTCAATGTTCCCTACCATGCAATAGATGGCGCCACTACGAAATAAGTTAATCAACACAGAGGTCGCTAGCGTCTCTTCTTCTTCCTTTTGCCCGTTACATTGTTAGTTGAATAACTTTCGCGTTTATCATCCGATTGGAATGAAATTTTCTGGATAGGTTTGAATTATAGTGTATATTATTTGTACCAAAAATCAAGGGGCTAGCATTCAAGGTGCTCTTGTAATTCGACTTCGAAATTTTGTATTTTAATTTCCGGGGGCGGAGGGGGGCGTGGCAAAGATCTAAAACAAACTTGATCAATGGGAGATATAGATGAACCTACATGCCAAATTTGGTGTCTCTAGCTCTTATAGTCTCTGAGATCTAGGCGACACAAAAAGGGACAGACAGACAGACAGACAGACAGACAGACAGACAGACAGACAGACAGACAGACAGACGGACAGACGGACAGACAGACAGACGGACATGGCTATATCGACTCGGCTGTTGATGCTGATCAAGAATATATATACTTTATGGGGTCTGCCACGCCTCCTTCTGCCTGTTACGCACATTTTTTTTTGCACAAACGTAATAGACCCATTTGTACTTTTTCAAAGTACTGGGTCGAATAAAGCATAATTTTTTAATTCCAAAAATATTGATTTCTTAAATAATTTTTTTTCATTTAAATTAAATTAAATCAGTTTTGACGGGAAAAAAGCGGGTCTAGCAGCACTGCAGATAGCAGCAAAAATAATGTTGCCTACTTATAAGAGCAATTTTATACATTTTGTAATAAGAGTTTCCAAATGGTTTAGGTAAATAAATGGTATAATAAACCGTTCTTGAAAATAAAATCTTTTTCGGCTGCCTTTAAAAGGTGCCCGGCGTAGATTTTCTGAATGTTTTTTTTCTTATTTTTTTTTTGTTTTTTTTTTTGTCCTTGTTTTTTTTTGTGATTTTTTTTGTTTATGTTTTTTTTTGTGTTTTGTTGTTTGTTGTTCGGTCCAGCGCAAGATACTAGGCCCTCAGAACTGGGAAGACAAAATTCTTCGAGTATCTGAATTATTCTTTTCCGTCTTGAATCCGTTGGATATTGTAACAATAATATGAATTAAAATTTTAATATTATCTTATATACGAGGGGGGGCTGATAAGTAATCGGCCTTACCAAGAGAACACATTTTTAGCCACCTATATATATTTTATTCGAATAGTGTTTCCTATTACCCGATTACTGCGGAAGTTTCTGGCGGTTTTATCAACGCTGGTAATTTTGGCAGGACTTTAGGAAATCTTTTTTTAAAGCAAACCAACGAAAATATAAAAAATGAGTTAACCGAAGTTTAGGGGGTTAAGCTCCATCGTTTTCAACTATTAAACGCTGGACTGCCGAATTCAGGCGCGGCCGGACAATTTTTTTTGACGTGGATCATCCGTGACGTCTCAAAGTGGTGATAAGCCCAAATATGGTGGATTAAGTCCACGAAATGTTATTGGAAGATTGCCGAATCAAGCTGCAAGAGATTGCTAATGCCCTAAACATTTCTCGTGAACGTGCTGGAAACGTTTAACACAATTTTTTAAATATGAAAAAGCTTTCGTCAAAGTGGCTGCCGCGACTGCTGACAATGGAGAACAAACGCAACCGCTTGGACATTGCGAAGGACAAATTGGCATTGATTAACGCAAATAAGGAAGAATTTGTGACCGTCGACGAAGCTTGGATACATCACCATACACCAGAGAGTAAAAAATAGTCAAAGCAGTGGATTTCAACAGGAGAAACGGCGCCGAAAAAGGCAAAGTCTGGTTTGTCGGCTAACAAGGTGAAGGCAACAGTTTTCTGTGACGCCTGAGGTGTAATTAATTAGGATTATCTGGAAAGGGGCAGGACAATTACTGGAGAATACTATTATAACTTTTGGGACGATTTGATTCGGAACTGAAAAAAAAGGCCGCATATGGCGCGGAAAAAAGTTCTGTTTCACCATGACAACGCTCCGCTCACAAGAGCATTGAAATTGTGTGAATTAAACTACGAAATTCTCCCCAATCCCCCCAATTCAGCAGATTTGGCACCTTGTGACTATTACCTGTTTCCAAACTTAAAAAAATGGCTTGGGGGAAAAAAATTTCGATTGAATGAGCAGGTAATCTGTGAAACCAACGCCTATTTTGAGGACCTGGAGCGATCCGATTTTATGGAAGGTATTAAGAAATTGAAGGATCACTGGACTAAGTGTATATTGACAGACGGACATGGCTATATCGACTCGGCTGTTGATGCTGATCAAGAATAAATATACTTTATGGGGTCTGCCACGCCTCCTTCTGCCTGTTACGCACATTTTTTTTGCACAAGTTAATATACCCATTTGTACTTTTTTAAAGTACTGGGTCTAAAAATAAAATTTAAGCGCATATATTTTTTGAACCAGGAAGCGCATTTAGAAAATTTAAAACTACTCTTCGCCTATGGTTCAATACCTATCATATAATACATCATATGTCCTTCAAGGACGAATATTAAGGATAATTAAAAAATTAAATATTAATATCGTTCAAATAGCAGCTTTATGATATAGTGATTTAACCCGATATGTAATGCGTGCAGCAAAAGGACGGACCTGTCCCAAGTTTCATTAAGATAGCTTCAATTCTGAAAGGCTACTTTGCATAGCTTTCAGCTTTAAGAACATAATTTGCTTTAGTGAAATTAGCGACAAATTGCAACGCAAGTCCGACAGAACTAGCTTCAATGCCGGAAATGCTCTTTCGACACTTGCTTGGGTGGCAGGAACACAATTTATCACTTTTGAACTTCATTTTCCATATCATCTTTTGACTCCACGTTGCCTGAAGCAACAGAAATTGAATTGAGGTAATCGTTCAATAATGCATTTTCTGATCCGGTAGAAAACTGGCTGCTTGTAGAAGGCTCCTGTGACGAGCCTAAAGATATTGATGATAACAAAGCGTCCTGCAAAGAAGTGTTATATTAAAAAAATTACAGAAACAAAAGAAATGGATATTATACTTTATAAACCGAACATACTTTTTTTGCAACACCATTAATTTGTCTAAAAAGTTTAGTTAAATGATTTCTGGCACTCATTAGCTTTATTGAATGCCTAGCCAAAACCCTTTGCATCCTGGGATCTAAATATATAGCTGAAATGACCAATTCATTGGACGTTAGAGCCTCGTCTCTCTTCTTGATTGCCTGTTGCAATGCATCTGTGTTCGTTTTTCATGGCCTTCACAGTCAACGTGAGCTCTAGCCAAACTTTAAAAAAATCGCCTAGATTTTATTTTTATTTATTTATTTATGTACAGCGAGGTTAGAGTTACAAACATTTAACCTAGCTTATAGTGAATAGCACTGGCTACAATGGCCTTCGGCTATATTATTGTATAACAATTTTGTATGATACAAGTTTTTTTTTTTTTTTAAATTAGGTGATATAAATTTGTTTCTTTTAAATATTTTATAATTTGTTCTATTTCAGTTTTTGAAGGGTTAGAAAGTAATAATATTGGGTTATTGTTGGGAAAAATTTGTTTGCGAATGTTTCTTAATTGTGGGGATGGGCAATCTTTAAGTATATGTTCAATTGTTATCCTGGCATTGTTTTGACAGTTGGTACAGATGTTTGATTTGTTGGGATCGAGATAATGTTGGTGGGTTAATTTCGTATGTCCTAGTCTTAGTCTGATTATTTTTGTTTGGTTAATTCTAGATGTAATGTTTTGGTCTAATTTTTTGGTGAATTGGTCAGCAGTTATTTTATTTGGATTGACTGATTGATACCACGTCGATGTGTGTTCCAGATGCATTAATTTTTCTGTTAACATGTTTACCTTTAAATGTTTGTTAATGTCTGAGAAATTGTTGTTATGTGTGAACCTAAGGGGCAGTATTGAAGCAGATTTCGCTTCTTGGTCAGCTAGTTCATTACCTCTAATGTTTTTATGACCTGGGATCCAAAGAAGTTTTATTTTTGGGTAAAATTGCATAAGTTGGGATCTAATTATAGACTCATAATAGTTCAAGTTGTCTGTATTTGCTATAGCCTGAAGTGAAGATAAGGAGTCGGAACATATTACGTATCTACCCCGTTTATTTTTAATAATTTGTATTGCTTCATAAATAGCAATGATTTCAGCAGAGTAAATTGAAGAAAAGTTTTGTAGTAGACCTACTTTTAAAGTGTTGTTTTCAGTTGTTATTGCAAAAGAGGTACTATGTATTGTTTTCGACCCGTCGGTGTACAAAAAGATGTAATTATTTAAGTTGTTTTTTATGTGAAGAAAGTGCTGCTGGTATATAGAGTCGGGGGTATTATTCTTGTCTAGCTTAGTAAGTTCAGTATTTATTGTTTCAGTTTGAAATTTATCGAATGGTTTTTTAGTTTTTATGTCCGATTTTAATGAAAGGCTTATGCTTTGTTCAGTGCAATGTTGTATAGAAAAAGTTATTGCTGAAGGTATTTTATTATTGAAATTCTGTCTATTTTGAATAGATTTGGAAATTTTGTGAAGGGGTGAGTTGTTGGCGAAGGATAGGTTTTTAATTAACTTAGCTTGTAAAAAGTCTCGTCTATCTGCCACTGTGTTGATATTAGCTTCCATCAAAAGATTTGTAATCGGGGTAGTTCTAAATGCTCCCAAAGCTGTCCTTACGGCACAGTTTAGGATAGTTTGAACTTTTTTAAGGTAAGTTCTTGAAGAATTACCGTAGAATGCTAGCCCGTAGTCAATCTTCGAAATTATTAATGCTTTTGTAATTGATATTAATGTATGTGTATTACAGTTAAATCTATTACTAGAAAGACATTTTATTATGTTTAGCTTTTTGGAAAGGGAACTGACTAGGTCGTCTATGTGTCTAGTCCATCTATATTTTGAATCAAAAGTAAGTCCAAGTATTTTCATAAAGTCAACTTTCGCTATGCTTAGGTTTTGCGTTGAGATCGAGCATTGACAGTTGTGTTTGCGACATATATGCAAGTGCTTGCATTTATCAAGTGATAATGATGAACCTGAAAAGGAACACCATTCATCAATTTTTCGGAATAGATCATCGAGACAAACATTTTCTTGGGTTTGGGTTTTATTGAATTTAACAATAATATGAAAATCATCTGCATAGGCAGCGAAGGTCAGATTTCTTTGGATGGTAATAAGATTTGCAAGCTTGTTGTAGGCGATCAAAAACAGTATTACCGATATCGGAGATCCCTGAGGGATTCCGTTATGTAGTGGAAAAGTATTGGAAATATTGTCTGAGACTCTACATTTTATTTTTCTTTTAGTCATAAAATTGATTATGTAGTTTAATATTCTTGGGCCAATGTTCCATTCTTGTAGCTGTGTTGTTATTGCATGTACTCCAATTTTATCAAAGGCTTTGCTGAAGTCTAATGATATAATTGATGTATGTTGCCTATGGGATAGTGCATCTGTTACCAGATGATCTAGATACGCTAGATTGTCTATAACTGATTTACCACGTTTGAAACCTACTTGATTTGTGTGTATATATTTGTTTGTGGCAACAAACCACCATAACCTTTTGGCTATGATTTTGTCCAAAACTTTAGCAAAACAAGAGTTCAAAGAAATTGGACGGTACGAATTTATTGATGTTTTAATGGAGTTGGGCTTAGCTATTGGAATGACTAGGCTTGTTTTATAAGTTTGGGGTATATAATTATTGAGTATATTATTGTAATGGTCTAGTATTCTATGTTTAACGGATGGGGATGTGTTTGCGATCATCGGATAGGAAATTCGGTCTATACCAGGAGTATGTCCCTTTAAGCTGGAGAGTGCGGAGTAAAGTTCTATTAAAGATATATCTGATTCTATTTGTTGTGCTGCTTGTGATATGGCAGAGTTTTGGTAAGATGAAATTGCGTATTTGTTATTAATACATAGTGGTGGGAAATTCGAGTCTTTGGATTGATCGGACCAAAATTCGGCAAACGAATTTGCAATGGAGAGGTTGTCGGATATTGTAAGCGAAGTGTCAGGATGTATTATTGTATGAATATGTTTCATATTATTAAGTCCGCAGAAGCGTCTTATATTTGACCAAGTTTGGTTCGTTTTTGTAAGTGGTTGAATTTCAGAAGTAAAAGAATTAAGTGCTTTATTTTTAGCAGATTTAAGTTCTCTTTTAAACTTCGCTGCTGCTTTTCGAAAATTTATTATATTTGTGGTTGTTATCCGTCTTTTTAGTTGGCTCCAAGCTTGTTTCTTTTCGTTGCGTAGAGTCTGTAGGTCCCTGTTCCACCAAGGGACATTCTTGGCATGATGGTTTACTGACGTTTGTGGTATAGTTAGATGGGCACTTTGCAATATTATTTTATTGAGATTTGCTGCTTCTTTATTTATATTGCTTGAGGGAGGACATTTAGTATTGAAATGATTAGTTTTTATTTCAAAAGTATCCCATTTGGCTAAGCTAATCTTAAACATTGGCTTATTCTGTATTTTGTTTTGTAAGTTATTATTAAATAATGTAATGAGAATAGGAAAATGATCGCTTCCGTGGAGGTCATCTATGACTTTCCAGTTCGCGCAGTGAAATAAGTCTGGGGAGCAAAATGATAAGTCAATATGGGTATAAGTATTGTGTGTGGTAAAGTGCGTGGGTGATTTGTCATTTAATAATATGAAGTTCGAGTTATTTAGGAATTTTGTCAAAACGTTACCTCTTGCGTTATTTCTTGGGGAGCCCCAAAGTTTACTCCAACTATTGAAATCGCCTAATATGAGTGAGTTTGAGTTAAGGTTAAGGACATTGTTTAAGTTGCTTTCATTGAAATTTTGATTTGGTGAAATGTATGCAGAAATTATTTTAAATTTTTTAACTGACTCAATTTCAATAGCAGTTGCATCGAAGTCATAAGGTAAATGTATTTCATTTGATTGAATTGATTTGTGAATCAAAATTGCTGCACCTCCAAAGCTGGGTGAATAGTTATTTGAAAAGAGTGAAAAATTAACGGGTATGGGTATATTGTGTGTATTAAATAAGTGAGTTTCTTGTAATGCAATTATGTGTGGTTTGTATTGTTTTATAATAATTTGTAGTTCGCTGTAGTTGTTAGTGTAACCGCGGATGTTCCACTGTATTATGTTAAGAGGCATAATTGTATATTTGATTTGGAGATTAACTATGTCGAGTTTCAGAGTGGGACTTGCTACAGTGAACTGTGGGTTGTATATATCTTGTTGTCCCCGGTTGACTGACTGAGGAACCGATCCCCTCAAAATGTTTGAAAGGATAAGGCTCCACAGTTAGCCAACCGGGGACATGGCTTGAGATTGGTCGCAAATTATTGGTATTCCATGGTATCGGAACTGTCTTCAGTCCCTACAATGGTTTTAATGTTGTTGCTCTTGGCTTTTGATTTTAGTTGTCTAAGTGCTTTTTTAGAGGCTGTACGGGGTAATACTCGCACTTGTGATTTGGTAATTAAATTCTGGCTTAACTTAGCACTTAAGGATGTGCTGGGCTGGGTAATTGCTGTAAGGTCCTCGATGTCCTCGTAGCTAAATATGTTGCGAGCTGTGTTGTTAGCGCTTAATATGGTTGTTGACTTAGATTTGGATACCGGTTGAGGCATCTTTGTTGCGTTGTCGGTTGGAGTCATCTTGGTTAAGTTGGTGTCTGGGGTAGACATCTTGGTTACGTTGGCGAATGTTTGGAGACCAAGTTGATGGTTTTGGCTATACATTTCGTATGCCGTCTTGTTGTCTACCTTGTGAGTTGTTTTGATGGCGATTATTTCCTGCTGTTTCAAGTAAATTGGGCATTTTTTGTCGATAGAAGAGTGCGAGTTGCTTGGCAATTTGTTTACGCTGCAATTGATGCATCCAATGCTGTTTGTGCAAGATTCGTTTTCCTCCTCGTTTACGTGATGCTGGGAGCCGCAGTTAGAGCAGGTTTTTTCATTTTTACACACTTTGAATGTATGTCCAAATCGGAAGCAATTGTTGCAGCGAAGTGGAGTTGGAATGTACTGACGAACGTTTGTCTTCTCGTAGCCAATCATGATGTGGTTCGGAAGAGTTGTGGAGGCGAATGTTAGAATATGTAGTCCAGTTTCGCACAGGTTTCCATTAATTTTTTTCATTATTTTCTTAACCAGCGTGACGTTCTGGCTTTCCAGCTCGGACTGAATCTCATTTTCTGGTATGTCTCGCAGATCGTTTGAGTAAATAACTCCCTTGCTGTAGTTGAGTGATAGATGTTCCGTGGCGATAACAGGCATGTTGTCGGTGAAATGGGTCATCTTCAGGAGTTTGTTGGCTTGTTGAAGGTTTTTTGTTTTTATAAGTAAACCACCGCTTCGCAATCGCTTGCAGGAGTCTACCTCGCCGCCACAGTTGTGGTCAATAATTTTTTTAACGGCAAATGGTGATAGCTTAAATTGTTTTTCATTTTCGTCGGCACGAGATATCACTATGTATTTTGGTCCAGGTGAGTTCAATGTTTTAACTTGGCTATGGGTCAGAAAAACCGGACCACTTGCCTTTTGGGGATCAGGGGGGTCACCCTCACCCATATTTAGTCTTAAGAAAGACTGTTTGTCGGAGACTTTTAATTTTTTTCTTTATTTTAAATAAACAGTTAGATCAAAATCAAGATAAGAGCACCGCAATCTATCGCGGAGGCTCAAGAAACAAAAGGGAGAGTGAAAAACACTGATAAGAACAGACGATGCGTGGGTTTGCTGTATGCGACTGTTCACGTTGAGTGCTGATTTGTGACTCGAAATCGCCTAGATAGAGCTGCTCATTCTGCAGCTTTTGTGTGGCATAATATACAGGCTTTAGAATTTCGACCAGCTCTGTAACTTCCGCCCAATCTGCTTCCGTTAATCTGAGCCGGCTATCAACATGATCTTCCGAGAAATTCTTAAATAGATTAAGATTTTGAAGCATATCAAAGGTTCCACCTTGTAACAACGTCAATAGTGGGTTGAGGTAAGCCTTCATTTGAAATTAATAGCCTTAAAAACATTTGATAGTTAAGAAAGCGTTCGTCGCAAGAAAAAGAAATTGATGTTTAATAATGTACCTGTAAGTGGGAGTCCTCAATGCCTTGACCAGCTTGCGAGCTTTATTAATGAGACTTCTCTTTGTGTAACTTGCAAAAAAATCCTTGACTGTAAGTTGCAGTGTGTGTGCAGCACACTTTACCGAAGCAATAGTGTAAACTCTTACTTGAGGCATCAAGTCTTCTTCTTCACCATCGCAGCTATCATCGGAGTCTTCGTTCATAAGCTGAATGGACTTAACAATGTTACGACCATTGTCCGACGTTACTGAATGTATTTGATCTTTAATCAAATTGAATTCATGAAGAATGCTTTCAACTTCAGCACTCAGATTGGCACCGGTGTGCTTCTTGTTCAGCTCAACAATGCCAAGGGTGACAACCTTAATCGCACCGTTGCTGTAATGCCTTGAGGCGATGTCAAGTTTGAGGGAAATTATTTTGTGCTTCATGGTCTTCACTATGGAAGCTTTCACCACTTCAAATTTGTCCGCAACGTGCTGCATGATATTCCGCGATGTTATTGGACTCATCTCCAATCTGGAAAAGATTTGGCTTGTCAGCTCCATAAACGGTTCAGAGTCCAAGACAGCAAATGGCATTTTTTCCATCGTCACCAATTTAACGCATGCGTCTTTTACTTGACTTGTGGCGAAAATTACCGTAAACTTTTTCTTTTTTTCGCTGAGTTCATTTTCCTGGACCCTTGCTTCATCTTCTAACTTGAACTAATGCTCTTTAAGCTTTTACGTTTTAAACGACGAAATTTTCCTTTTAGGAGCCCAAATGACCGTTCTATAACTGCCCTTATTGCAGAAAATCTGGTATTATATCTTGCTTGGGATGCGCTCAGAAGTCTATTGTCCCTATAAGGCGTCAGTAAAAATGTGCATAATGGGTACGCCGAATCACCTATCAAATGCCTATCTTTGGAAATAAACCTGTCGTTAACGTTTGTGAGCTTAGCTAACAAGGGACTTGTTCGGAAAACCCGAGCATCGTGCATTCTGCCAGGTTGACCAATAAATTTTCCTTTGCTATCACAAATACCTGGCAAAATGATTGAGTGCACTAGCTTCCAATGGTAAAAATCATGTGCATTGCCAACTGGTTGCTTACTCGGAATGTGACAACCGTCAATGGCACCTATTTGGCTCTTTCATAGCCATAGCTTTGGTTGCGACTACGGATCACCATAAAATTCCATCGAATTTTTGTCAGGGATTTGTTCTGGTGAACGCGACCATTGTCTCTCCCTCTCTGTTCTTCTGCGCCTTTACTAAGGGATTTTTTTTCAAAACGTTTCATCACTCCCATTTTTTATACCCTTGCAGAGGGTATTATATTTTTGTCACGAAATGTGTAACGCATTGAAGGAGGCCTCACAGACCCCATAAAGTATATATATTCTTGATCAGGGCGACGAGCTGATATAGCCATGTCCATCTGTCTGTCCGTCTGACCGTCTGTCTGTCTGTCTGTCTGTTTCTATGCAAACTAGTCTCTCAGTTTTGAAGCTATCTTGATGAAACTTGGTACAGGTCCGTCTTTTTACTGCACGCAGTACATATGTCGCAGCCGGCCGGATCGGATCACTATATCATATAGCTGCCATAGGAACGATCGTTTCGGAATCAACATTTAGTATGAAAAACTTTTTTGTTTCTTAATATATCTCAACCAAACTCACAGATTGTGTGCTTGATGCAGCTTCATACATCCTTACCAAATCTGGTTCAAATCGGACAAATATATCCAATAGCTGCCTTAGGAACAAACGGTTCGAAATCAACATCTAACAAATTTTGTAAAAAATCGGACGACTTATGCAGGGCTCTGCAAGGGTATCCAAACTTTGGCGCGCCAAAGTTAGCTTGCGCATTATTTTTATACCCTTGCAGAGGGTATTATAATTTTGTCACGAAGTTTGTAACGCAGTGAAGGAGGCGTGTCAGACCCCATAAAGTATATATATTCTTGATCAGGGCGACGAGTCGATATAGCCATGTCCGTCTGTCCGTCTGTCTGTCTGTCCGTCTGTCTGTCCGTCTGTTTCTATGCAAACTAGTCTCTCAGTTTTGAAGCTATCTTGATGAAACTTGGTACAGGTCCGTCTTTTTGCTGCACGCAGTACATATGTCGGAACCGACCGGATCGGATAATTATATCATATAGCTGCCATAGGAACGATCGGTTCGAAAACAACATTTAGTATGAAAAACTTTTTTGTTTCTCAAAATATCTCAACCAAATAAACACATTGTGTGTTTGATTAAGTTTTAAACAGGCTGACCAAATTTGGTGTAAATCGGGCTACTATATCATATAGCTGCCATAGGATCGATCGGTTCAAAATCAACAAATTTTATAAAAAATCTGACTGCTTACACAGGGCACTGCAAGGGTATCCAAACTTTGGCGCGCCAAAGTTAGCTTGCGCTATATTTTTTTGCTATGATTGTAGTGGGGGTCTTTTTTTTTATCTGGAGCTTCATCTCTAATATATTTTTTATACCCTTGCAGAGGGTATTATAATTTTGTCACGAAATGTGTAACGCATTGAAGGAAGCCTCACAGACCCCATAAAGTATATATATTCTTGATCAGGGCGACGAGCTGAGTCGATATAGCCATGTCCGTCCGTCTGTCCGTCTGTCCGTGTGTCCGTCTGTTTCTATGCAAACTAGTCTCTCAGTTTTGAAGCTATCTTGATGAAACTTGGTACAGATCCGTCTTTTTGCTGCACGCAGTACATATGTCGGAACCGGCCGGATCGGATAACTATATCATATAGCTGCCATAGGAACGATCGGTTGGAAATAAACATTTAGTATGAAAAACTTTTTTGTTTCTCAAGATATCTCAACCAAATATACACATTATGTGTTTGATTAAGTTTTAAACAGGCTGACCAAATTTGGTGTAAATCGGACTACTATATCATATAGCTGCCATGGGAACGATCGGTTCAAAATCAACATTAAACAAATTTTGTAAAATATCTGACGGCTTACACAGGGGACTGCAAGGGTATAAAAACTTTGGCGCGCCAAAGTTAGCTTTCGCTATATTTTTTTTATTTCCAGTTTTGTTAGCTCAGCTAGGTGTTTTTGCTGCTCGCGTAATTCTTTATTTCGATAGAAAGTCAATTCCTCCTCAATTAATTGATTCTCTTTGGACTGAAAATAATAACATAATGATAGCTTTATAGTAAACACATTAATTTATAAAGTTTACCGTAAGGGAAATGTTGTTTTCATCAATGCCTAGACCTGTGTTGAGTAAATTCAAAACAGCTTGTGAGCTTTAAGATGCCCCTTTTGGGGCATTCCTTTCAAAGGATGAGTTGGATTCTTGCTTTTTCACCTAAATTAGACTTCAATTAACGATATAATATTAGCTTTTTGGGGAACACTTCATATAGGATGCCTTGACCTGTGTTAAGTAAATTCGAAGAAGTGAACAGAGAGCTCGGAATACGACGCGGCGAATGAAATGAACAAGTTGGGATTGTTTTTAGGACTGACTGCCGAGAGACTCGGCAGGTTAATATTATATATATTTCAATCTATATCTAAGGATACAACTAGGGATATTGGTTTAGGCGCCGCATACGATAACTACTTCTTATCATATGCAGCTGGTGCGAAATACTCCGTATCTGCGGAGAGCTCAATTTGTTTAGGTTACGTGTATATGATAACTCTTTCTTATAATATGCACATGGTGTGAAAACTCCGTATCTGCGGAGGACTGAATTTTCTTAGGTCTATGGGAATTATTCTTAATCTAAAACCAGAATTTTCATTGGTCTTAAATGTATAGTTTATATCTTACAAAATAAGATTAAACATTATGCGTTTTTCCAATAATTCTGATGCAAAGCTTTCTTGATTAGGTGCAATCTTTCTGTCGTACTTTTCTTCCTTCACAATTGTTTCATCAATTTGTAATTTATTATGTCTTTTCATCATTTCATATTTAGACTTCAATCTAGCAGCCGCACGCTCAACTTTCGTGGTACTAAAGTTAATTAAAAAATGCAGTAAGCTACAGTGGAGCAAGCTCGACAGTAGGAGACCCAGTACTTTTTGAGTGCAAAGCGTTCACTATTGATTGTTTCT
>JAWNMD010000539.1:0-10251 GCA_035044365.1 Drosophila neotestacea | reverse complement strand
GAAAACAAATACACTTAGCTAATGCAAAAGTTTTTTAGACCCAGTACTTTAAAAAAGTACAAATGGGTCTATTAAGTTTGTGCAAAAAAAATGTGCGTAACAGGCAGAAGGAGGCGTGGCAGACCCCATAAAGTATATATATTCTTGATCAGCATCAACAGCCGAGTCGATATAGCGATGTCCGTCTGTCCGTCTGTCTGTCCTATTTTGTGTCACCTAGATCTCAGAGACCATAAGAGCTAGAGACACCAAATTTGGCATGTAGGTTCATCTATATCTCCCATTGATCAAGTTTGTTTTGGATTTTTGCCACGCCTCCCGCGGCCCCCGGAAATTGAAAAACAAAATTTGAAAGTCGAATTACAAGATCCCCTTTAAGACTAGCGCCTTGATTATTGGTACATATAATATACACTATAGTCCAAACCTGTCCAGAAAATTTCATTCCAATCGGATGATAAACGCGGAAGTTATTCAACTAACAATGTTACGGGCAAAAGGTAGAAGAAGAGACGCTAGCGACCTCTGTGTTTATTAACTTCGTAAAGCGCCATCTATTGTTTGGTACGCACAAGAACAATCAAGAACAATTGAAGAACAATCAATAGTGAACGCTTTGCACTCAAAAAGTACTGGGTCTCCTACTGTCGAGCTTGCTCCACTGTAGCTTACTGCATTTTTTTTAGTTCATATGTACATATAGTATACTGAATGATAGAAAAATAAAACGCTGTATATATTAGACTTGTCTGAATCTTAATCTACAGTTTACGGGTCAAATACCCTACTGTGCGGTACTAGGAATTTTGTAGTCGGGCATTCTCGAATAAAGGTATCTTATTTGTTATTGTTTTGTTTTTGTTATTTCTAATCAGGATCTGAAGTGATTCAACCTCGTGTAAGCTTTAATTTGTTTCGTCAATGAATTTATCTAATCAATTAGGGCCACTTCTGGTCTGCGAAATTAAATGCTGATATTGTATTATTTATTATACATTTATAGTATTTGTCAAACAATAGAGTTCCAAGAAATTTCGAACGAGATACATATTTATTTTCAGACTCCTCCTGGACTTGACATGGATTGTCTAGATACCCTGTACCTGTAAGAAATTAATGGGATAATGTAGTAGTAAAATATTTACCATACAAATGGAACAAATCAATTGTAATTTCAATTTAATTCTTCATTGTTGGTAAACTTAAATATTGTCGTTTATATTCAAAAGGAAACAAATTAAACATGTTTGAACATAATGTCAGAAGTATAAATTCTAAAATAATATATTTTGAAATTTTGAATGTTTTTTTTGCTCATAATTAACATCGGAACTAAAAATTGGGGTTTGGTGTTTGATGTCTCTAGCTCTAATAGTCTCTGAGATCAAGGTGTTCAAAATAGGGTCAGACGGACATGGCTATATCGACTCGGGTGCTTATGCTGATCAAGTATATATATACTTTATGGGGTCTGCCACGCCCCCTTCTGCTTGTTACGTTCTATTTTTTTTTACAATCTTAATAGACCCTTTTGTAATTTGTTAAAGTACAGGGTCTAATAATTATGCATAGGTAAATTTGAAATTAAATCGTTTACACATGTTTCTTTTAATTTATTTATCAGTATAACGAGTCTAGGATTTGTTTAGCTTTGGGGATTTCTAAGATCCCAAATATATCAATTTATTGAGTTGTAAATCTTGAAAGTTTCAAAGTTAAACCCACAGATTAGACAAGGTTCTACACATGTTATACATAGGTTTGATTGGGGAAATTCAATAACTTATCTAATACCACAAAGCTTCAGGTATTTCATTAAATACAATGAAACAAAAGACACACACTTAAGTGTCGAGCACACCCTCTGCACACACTCGCACCCAATGTGCATGAGTTTTGATTGAATACAGATAGATTTTTGATATTCTTTTAAACTGTCCGCTGGTTGAGCAGAAAACAATTTACAAAGTGGGTGGGATGTCTGATAAGATTATGTCATTTGCGTGTATTGCCAGATTTAATAGTAGCGATACCATATTGCCTATCGATGTCCCTGGCTGCCGTCATTGTTAGTTGACGTTCTCAGCTCGTGAAGTAAATACTTAAAATGGTCTTACAACTGGCTACGATCTCGATATTGGTACTCGGCCTACTTGCAGTGTCGAGCGGTAGGTTTATCCAAGTTTTCTTCTAAGTAATCCCAATAATATTTGTGTCTTTCTCTCGTTTAGCTTCCCATATACGCCCAAGATTTGATGTGGATCCGGGTCGCATCATCAATGGTACTTTGGCCACCCAGGCGGCAACCAGGCACCAAGTAAGTCTGCGACGTCGCCTCAATGATGGATATTTCTTTGGAACAGGTCACATTTGCGGTGGTGCTTTGATTAAGCCAAATGTGGTGCTAAGCGCAGCACATTGTTTTGTCGAGTAAGTTATATTCCTAGTGTGTCATAACTCCGAACATTCGACAGCAACTTGAATACTCTGTACTTAATCGCTTTGTTTTACTCGCGAGCTCCTTTGGTTCCTGAATAGCTTAAAGAGCTAAATCATCCGACTGCCTCTATCTGATATAAGAGCTACACTGACTTATTTGAGTTTATCCTTTTCTCAATCGACTGAATTAAGTTTATATAAAATTCTTGATATCCCTTTAGAATTCTTCTCTGAAGAGGCAAAGCGCACTCTCAAGATAAACCATAGATTTGCTTTACATCGGGGTTAAAGTTAGCACTAGGAAGGATCGGACTTATATGGAAAACTATCATGTTTTTAATATATCTCAACTAAATTCACATATTGTGTATTTGGTATTGGTATTTATACATCTTAACGACATTTAGTCACTAACGGACAACTACTGATGCCATAAGGCTTGATTTGTTCTTAAGATTTATCAACCAAGCTCGCGGATCATGTATTTGTTGTTGTCTTTTACATTGTGATAGAATTTAATTAAAATCTGACGTCTGTGTCAAAAGTCTACTTTTATTAAAAAAAAAAAACCAAGAATGCCTCTTTTACGAGGTTAAAAAAATAATAATGATAACAAAAAAATAAAATAGAGATTGCTACGCCATTTTAAAAAAAACTTGGATTTTTGTCAATTAGAAAATGTGCAAAATACAGGTTAGCTCACCTATAGAAAAACAAATGTAGGCCCAGAGCTCGTAAGAATACCTTTCCAACGATAGCTTCTGTGTTTGGTAAACTATGCGGCTTCTAATTTGGCGGTATTCTTTGATTTGATTTGATTCGGAATAATCCATAAACTTGGATAAAGCTTTACAAACTTTTTGATTAAAAAAAAAGAATGCTGGCTTTTTATCTCACTTTGGGAAGCAGCTACAAATTTCAAATGTTCACAACTCTTGAACGGGTTGACGGAGATATCCTTGATGTGTATTATCGATTAGAATAATTATGCATTTACAAATTCTACCAAAAATTCCCTGCGGATTCTATCCCTCGTTAAGCCCCATGAGCCAGGTAAAATCTTGCAAGTTACTAATATAATTCGATGTGCTCTACAACAACAAAACAAAATATAGCGCAAGCTAACTTTGGCGCGCCAAAGTTTGGATACCCTTGCAGTGCCCTGTGTAAGCCGACAGATTTTTTTCAAAATTTGTTTAATGTTGATTTTTAACCGATCGTTCCTATGGCAGCTATATGATATAGTAGTCCGATTTAAACCAAATTTGGTCAGCCTGTTTAAAACTTATTCAAACACACAATTTGTATATTTGGTTGAGATATCTTGAGAAACAAAAAAGTTTTTCATACTAAATGTTGTTTTCGAACCGATCGTTCCTATGGCAGCTATATGATATAGTAGTCCGATTTACACCAAATTTGGTCGGCCTATTTAGAACTTAATCAAACACACAATTTGTATATTTGGTTGAGATATCTTGAGAAACAAAAAAGTTTTTCATACTAAATGTTTATTTCCAACCGATCGTTCCTATGACAGCTATATGATATAGTTATCCGATTTCCACCAAATTTGGTCAGCCTGTTTAAAACTTATTCAAACACACAATTTGTATATTTGGTTGAGATATCTTGAGAAACAAAAAAGTTTTTCATACTAAATGTTGATTTCGAACCGATCGTTCCTATGACAGCTATATGATATAGTTATCCGATTTCCACCAAATTTGGTCGGCCTATTTAAAACTTAATCAAACACACAATGTGTATATTTGGTTGAGATATCTTGAGAAACAAAAAAGTTTTTCGTACTAAATGTTTATTTCCAACCGATCGTTCCTATGGCAGCTATATGATATAGTTATCCGATCCGGCCGGTTTCGACATATGTACTGCGTGCAGCAAAAAGACGGACCTGTACCAAGTTTCATCAAGATAGCTTCAAAACTGAGAGACTAGTTTGCATAGAAACAGACAGACAGACGGACAGACGGACCGACGGACAGACGGACAGACGAACAGACAGACGGACATGGCTATATCGACTCAGCTCGTCGCCCTGATCAAGAATATATATACTTTATGGGGTCTGTGAGGCTTCCTTCAATGCGTTACACATTTCGTGACAAAAATATAATACCCTCTGCAAGGGTATAAAAATAGCGCAAGCTAACTTTGGCGCGCCAAAATTTGGATACCCTTGCAGTGCCCTGTGTAAGCCGACAGATTTTTTACAAAATTTGTTAAATGTTGATTTTAAGCCGATCGTTCCTATGGCAGCTATATGATATGGTAGTCCGATTTACACCAAATTTGGTCAGCCTGTTTAAAACTTAATCAAACACACAATGTGTATATTTGGTTGAGATATCTTGAGAAACAAAAAAGTTTTTCATACTTAATGTTGTTTTCGAACCGATCGTTCCTATGGCAGCTATATGATATAGTTATCCGATCCAGCCGGTTTCGACATATGTACTGCGTGCAGCAACCTGTACCAAGTTTCATCAAGATAGCGTAAAAACTGAGAGACTAGTTTGCATAGAAACAGACGGACATACAGACAGACGGACATGGCTATATCGACTCAGCTCGTCGCCCTGATCAAGAATATATATACTTTATGGGGTCTGTGAGGCTTCCTTCAATGCGTTACACATTTCGTGACAAAAATATAATACCCTCTGCCAGGGTATAAAAATGTGAATGCACCTACAATTCAACTTAAACAAAACATGTTAGTTGCAATCAGAAGTCATCCTAATTTAAATAACTCGGATCTTAAATATATCAACCAGTTTGACGGGGCCCCGACAGTAAAATACCCTGTGGAAGTAAAGGACGATGTAAAATTTCATATGCATGTAAACAGAATTAACCTACTCAATACATATGTATATACATATATATTATATTGTAAATATATTAGAACACTACAATGTATGGAATAATTGTCTTTCAATATCTTCCGTGTTTATTATCTGATTGAGATGAAATTTTGACGGACCCTTCTAATCGTCACGTTGAAAAGCTTCTTCTATCTTAAATAAACTAATATCTGGCTTGTCTAATTTTCAGCCAGGTTATATATGACGGAACTTTTCTGCCCAAGGAGGACTTTATTGTGGTGATGGGAAATCTGGATCGCTTCGAAAAGGAAAACACGCTCACCTTTGACATTGAGCAATTGATATTGAGATTAGATATCTTTAATTTGAAGAACTACGATCAGGATATTGCATTGCTAGTGTTGACTGGTTCGGTGCCCGCCAATCATCCGACCATAAGACCCATCGATATGACTTCTCTGGCCATACCTGAGGGTCGAATTTGTCAGGTAACTGGTTGGGGCATAACAGAGGATGGTTACACTACGGACAAGTTGATGACCCTCAATGTTCCCATGATCAGTGAGGAGACGTGTATCAACAATACCGATCTCGGCCACTTTATATTGCCGGGAATGATCTGTGCGGGATATCTGGAAGGGGAACGCGATGCCTGTTCAGGTGACTCGGGTGGACCACTCGTCTGTCAGGGTCAACTCGCCGGCATTGTCTCCTGGGGCATTGGTTGTGCTCAGCCGGGATTGCCAGGAGTCTACACCGAAGTATCCTATTACTACGACTGGGTTAAGGAACAAATTGGAGAGGGAAGTGGAGATGGAAGTGGAGATGGAAGCGGAGATGGAAGTGGTGATGGAAGTGGTGATGGAAGTGGTGATGGAAGTGGTGATGGAAGCGGAGAAGGAAGTGGAGACGGAGGCGATGGAGCTGCAATCATTTCCATTACGTCTTTGACCATGCTCGTGCCTGTAATTCTATGTCTAAGTCAATTTGTAGAAATAAGTGCTTCTTAATGTTAACTTAATAAAGTAGGCATTTCTTTATAAATCAGACTTCTCCCGAACAGATAACATATACTATGATCAAGTTTTCCTAGACTTGCTCTGTCAATTGTAAATGCTACAAAGCCACAGAATAAATCAGACAATAAGTGTTTTTATAAAGGCGAATATGAAGCTATTGCCAAGTATTTGCTTAATCTTTTCGCTCCTCAATCAGATGATTGTTAGTGAGGTTTATACAGAAGATCAGTCATGGTATGACTTTTCGAATGAAGAAACTCTTCTTAGACAACAAGCATCTGTGCGGCGTCGTAGAAAGGATGAATATAGCTTTGGGGTTGGTCACATTTGCGGTGGATCCCTAATATCTCTTAATGTGGTCCTAACTGCGGCACATTGTTTCGTAGAGTAAGTCAAGGTTGTGGTGGAATCAATGTACCTAGTTAGATCCTACTTTTATTCTTCCGCAGCCAGAGCAAATTGGATGGCACCTTCGTCCAAGTCGGACTTCTGTGTGGTGCTGGGAAATAGAAATCGTTTTAAGAATACCGACAACACGCAGATATTTCAAGTCAAGGAATTACTCTTCAAGATGTCCAAGTTCAATTTAAGTACATACAGCCAGGACATAGCTTTGATTGTGCTGAAGGGTTCCATCTGCCTCTCTGATCCTCTGGCAAAACCAATTTTACTTGCGGATGCAGCTTTTCCATCGAATACAAGTTGTCAGATCACCGGATGGGGAAGTCCCGAGAAAATCTACCACGTGGACGTGTTGTTCATCACGACGGTTTCGCTTCTCAGTAAACAGGATTGCATACAACAAACTAATATCTTCCAGTCAGACATAAAGTGTGCTGAATTTCTGAACGAGAAGCTATCTAATGTCTGCATCACGGACACGGGAGGACCAATTATATGCGCCGGAAGGTTAGCTGGCATTATTTTATGGGGCATTAATTGTGGTAAGCCGCACTTTCCAACCGTCTACACCGATGTGGCATACTACAGACAATGGATGGACCGTGCTCTCATCAAATTTCCACCAGCTACTGGCTTTAAGTGCTCAGGTGACCCTCGAGAAAATCCCAGAAAAAATGACCCAAGGAATACCCAAGTGAAAATATCAAACGCTGTCTTCAATACGTTTCTCCGTCCGTCGTTTTGGCAAATTTTTCTTATTACTGTGCAAAGTCTCTTGAATTGGTAAAATTAATCAAAAATATGTAATAACAAGATGATAAAGAATTAAATAATATTCCTTTGTCTACTCGCACACAGATAAAATGATTAAATTTGAATTTTTATGGTAATCTAGGGTGTTTTAGTACAGGTACCTTAAAAAAGTACAAATGGGTCTATTAAGTTTGTGCAAAAAAAATGTGAGTAACAGGCAGAAAGAGGCGTGGCAGACCCCATAAAGTATATATATTCTTGATCAGCATTATTAGCCGAGTCAATATAGCCATGTCCGTCTGTCTGTCCGTCTGTCCCATTTTTGAGTTCCTAGATCTCAGAGACTATAAGAGCTAGAGACACCAAACTTGGTATGAAGGTTCATCTATGTCTTGCATTGATTAAGTTTTTTTTTTATACCCTTGCAGAGGGTATTATAATTTTGTCACGAAATGTGTAACGCATTGAAGGAAGCCTCACAGACCCCATAAAGTATATATATTCTTGATCAGGGCGACGAGCTGAGTCGATATAGCCATGTCCGTCTGTCCGTCTGTCTGTCCGTCTGTCCGTCTGTTTCTATGCAAACTAGTCTCTCAGTTTTGAAGCTATCTTGATGAAACTTGGTACAGGTCCGTCTTTTTGCTGCACGCAGTACATATGTCGAAACCGGCCGGATCGGATAGCTATATCATATAGCTGCCATAGGAACGATCGGTTCGAAAACAACATTTAGTATAAAAAACTTTTTTGATTCTCAAAATATCTCAACCAAACATACACATTGTGTGTTTGATTAGGTTTTGAACAGGCTGACCGAATTTGGTGTAAATCGGACTACTATATCATATAGCTGCCATAGGAACGATCGGTTCGAAAACAACATTTAGTATGAAAAACTTTTTTGTTTCTCAAAATATCTCAACCAAATATACACATTGTGTGTTTGACTAAGTTTTAAACAGGCTGACCAAATTTGGTGTAAATCGGACTACTATATCATATAGCTGCCATAGGAACGATCGGTTCAAAATCAACATTTAACAAATTTTGTAAAAAATCTGTCGGCTTACAATGGGCACTGCAAGGGTATCCAAACTTTGGCGCGCCAAAGTTAGCTTGCGCTATATTTTTTTAGATTTTTGCCACGCACCCTCCGCACCCGGCAATTGAAATACAAAATTTCGAAGTTTGATAGCACCCTTGATTTTTGGTACACATAATATACACTATAGTCCGAACGTGTCCTGAAAATTGCAATCGGATGATAAACGCGGAAGTTATTCAAATAATAATGTTAAGGGCAAAAGGAAGAAGAAGAGAAGCTAGCGGCCTCTATGTTTTTTAGCTGATATCTTCGTAGTGGCGCCATCTATTGAAATTTCTGGTGGGCAACATTAAAGAACAATCTATAATGAACGCTTTTCACTCAAAAAGTACAGGGTCTACTACTTTCTAGCTTGCTCCACCGTAGCTAACTGCATTTTTTATACCCTTGTAGAGGGTATTATAATTTTGTCACGAAATGTGTAACACATTGAAGGAGGCCTCGCAGACCCCATAAAGTATATATATTCTTGATCAGGGCGACGAACTGAGTTGATATAGCCATGTCCGTCTGTCCGTGTGTCCGTCTGTTTCTATGCAAACTAGTCTCTCAGTTTTGAAGCTATCTTGATAGAACTTGGTATAGTTCCGTCCGTTTGCTGCATGCAGTACATATGTCGGAACCGGCCGGATCGGATCACTATATCACATAGCTGTCATAGGAGCGATCGTTTCGAAATAAACATTTAGTATGAAAAACTTTTTCGTTTCTCAAGATATCTCAGCCAAATTCACAGATTGTGAGTTAGATACATTTTTATTCATCCTTACCAAATTTGGTGCAAATCGGACTTTTATATCATATAGCTGCCATAGGAGCGATCGGTTCGAAATCAACATATAACAAATTTTTTAAAAAATCGGACACTGCAAGGGTATCCAAACTTCGGCTCGCCAAAGTTAGTTTGCGCTATATTTTTATACCTTGCAGAGGGTATTATAATTTTGTCACGAAATGTGTAACGCATTGAAGGAAGCCTCACAGACCCCATAAAGTATATATATTCTTGATCAGGGCGACGAGCTGAGTCGATATAGCCATGTCCGTCTGTCCGTTTGTCTGTCCGTGTGTCCGTCTGTTTCTATGCAAACTAGTCTCTCAGTTTTGAAGCTATCTTAATGAAACTTGGTACAGGTCCGTCTTTTTACTGCACGCAGTACATATGTCGAAACCGGCCGGATCGGATAACTATATCATATAGCTGCCATAGGAACGATCGGTTGGAAATAAACATTTAGTACGAAAAACTTTTTTGTTTCTCAAGATATCGCAACCAAATATACACATTGTGTGTTTGATTAAGTTTTAAACAGGCTGACCAAATTTGGTGTAAATCGGATAACTATATCATATAGCTGTCATAGGAACGATCGGTTGGAAATAAACATTTAGTATGAAAAACTTTTTTGTTTCTTAAGATATGGCAACCAAATATACACATTGTGTGTTTGATTAAGTTTTAAACAGGCTGACTAAATTTGGTGTAAATCGGATAACTATATCATATAGCTGCCATAGGAACGATCGGTTCGAAAACAACATTTAGTATGAAAAACTTTTTTGTTTCTCAAGATATCTCAACCAAATATACACATTGTATGTTTGAATAAGTTTTAAACAGGCTGACTAAATTTGGTGTAAATCGGATAACTATATCATATAGCTGCCATAGGAGCGATCG
>JAWNMD010000537.1:0-10308 GCA_035044365.1 Drosophila neotestacea | reverse complement strand
ACAAGAACATGTGCCAAAATATCAACATTGCAGACTCTTCGCTAGCATTTATTGTGACGCATTCTGCGATTACTTGATGCAAGACACCGAAAGTAATAGCTTTTTGGTCAAGTAATGCCCGACTCATTTAGTACCCTACACAAGCAAATTGGCGATTCGCACTA
The DNA here is from genome assembly GCA_035044365.1 of Drosophila neotestacea. Taxonomy (NCBI): domain Eukaryota; kingdom Metazoa; phylum Arthropoda; class Insecta; order Diptera; family Drosophilidae; genus Drosophila; species Drosophila neotestacea. Next base: position 10,144 of record JAWNMD010000537.1, on the reverse strand, counting down.
TGGTTTTAACACTACACTTCCCGCCAAAATAACTTAAGCGACATTCTCTCAAAATGCAAAAATATGTAGTTAAAAGCCAAGCACATGACATTGGTCATATTTCACCTAATAAGGGCGACAAGGAAGTTGAAAATTGTAGTAAATTGTAAATTGTAAATCATACTTGAAATCAAAACCACTATTATACCCTTTTGCAGAGGGTATTATAATTTTGTCACGAAGTTTGTAACGCATTAAAGCAGGGGCCCCGTCACAGACCTCCATAAAGGGCTCAGGGCGACGAGCTGAGTCGACATGTCCGTCCTGTCCGTCTGTCTGTCTGTTTCTATGCAAACCAGTCTCTCAGTTTTGAAGCCATCTCGATGAAACTTTGTACCGGTCTGTCTTTTGGCTGCACGCAGTACATATGTCGGAGCCGGCCGAATCGGATCACTATATCATATAGCTGTCATAGGAACGATCGGCTCGAAATCAATATTTAGTATGAAAATCTTTTTATTCACAGATTGCGTGTTTGACACCCTTACCACATCGGACAACTAAATCACATAGTTGATATAGGAACGATCGGTTCGAAATCAACATTAAGTATGAACAACTTTTTTGTTTCTTAAAATTTCTTAATTCACAGATTGTGTATTTGGTATATCTGGTATCGGACTACTATTTCATATAGGTGCCATAGGAACGATCGGCTCAAAATCCACATGTAACAAATTTTGTAAAAAAAAATATGGCGCAAGCTAACTTTGGCGCGCCAAAGTTTGGATACCTCGTGCAGTGTCCTGTGTAAGTCGTCAGATTTTTTACAAAATTTGTTAAATGTTGATTTCGAACCGATCGTTCCTATGGCAGCTTTATGATAAAGTAGTCCGATTTGCGGCAAATTTGGTCAGCCTGTTTAAAACTTAATTAAACACACAATGTGTATATTTGCTGAGACATTTTAAGAAACAAAACAGTTTTTCATACAAAATGTTGTTTTCGACCCGATCGTTCCTATGGCAGCTATATGATATAGTTATCCGATCCGGCCGGTTCCGACATATGTACTGCGTGCAGCAAAAAGACGGATGTACCAAGTTTCATCAAGATAGCTTCAAAACTGAGAGACTAGTTTGCATAGAAACAGACAGTCAGACAGACGGACATAGCTATATCGACACAGCTCGTCGCCCCGATCTAGAATATATATACTTCTCATGGGGTCTGTGAGGCTTCAATGCGTTACACATTTCGTGACAAAATTATAATACCCTCTGCAAGGGTATAATATAAAAGCTGTACAAATTTACAGCCCTTTACTACATCGGAATACTTAACCTTTTTTGATAATTCACCTTGCCCTGTACTAAGTAATAGAACTATTTTAATATTATAAGCTTTAAAATAAATGAGTTTTCTATGTGCCGTTGAAATAAGTTCTGATAAAACCTCTTTTTCCTGCTTTTTGCAAATCACAGAATAATTATATCAAAGAGAATCATATAAAAAGTTGCCAGGTATTTATTTTAAAACCGTTTATGCTATTGAAAAGTTACTCAGGATTTAGCTTAAGCTTCAGCATTACGCGATTGCCAAGTTAAACATGCAGCACAATCAAAGGCAAAGCCACATGCAACTAATTAACATGGCTTGTTGAACTTTTCAAAAAACTAAATTAAAAGCATCACACACACACACACTCAAGTTCTCTCACATTCACATGCATATAGCTGAACATTAACTTGGTAATGAAATCTGAAATATTTAAGTATCTACATATGTGTGGCCTTTGAACTCAAACTTCGCTTCTAAAAAGTTTAAAAAAACACACCAATAATTATAATAAGTAATATGCTCATATGAGTGGTAGGCTCAACAACCGCGACTTGCTTTGTCATGTGAAATTAATTTAAAAATAACACAAATATAAAACAGAACACAACGCAAACTAACTTTGGTGGGCAAAAGTTTTGGATACTCTTGCAGTGGCCTATGTAAGCCGTCAGATCTTTTACAAAATTTGTCAAATGTTGATTTCAAACCGATCGTTTCTATGGCAGCTATATGTTATTGAAGTCCGATTTTAACCAAATTTTGTAAGGCTGTATGCAACTGTATGAAAAACACAATTTGTAAGTTTGTTTGAGATATCTTGAGAAACCAAAAAGTTTTTCATACTTAATGTTGATTTAAACCCGATCGTTCCTATGGCAGCTATATGATATAGTGATCCGATCCGACCGGTTCTGACATATGTACTGCGTGCAGCAGAAAAAAGTTTGGATAGAAACAGACAGACAGACAGACAGACAGACCGACAGACAGACGGACATGGCTATATGCACTCAGTGAGTCGCCCTGATCAAGAATATATATACTTTACGGGGTCTGTGAAGCTTCCTTCAATGCGTTACACATTACGTGACAAAATTATAATACCTCTGCAAGGGGTATACAAATTATTAACGGCATATTAAACTTTAAAAAAAGGTCTATCAGAGCTGCCAGACATTAAAAAAAGCTAACTTTTAGCAAGGTAAAAATTATACAGAAGGTGGACAAAAAGGTATTTTTACAAGCTGGAAAGTGGCGGCATTTGTCAAACAAACAGACCAACAAGAGTCACATGCGAGGGCAGCTCAAGAACTAACTATCAGATAAATATCATTGCATGTCTCCTAAGCAGTGCAGAAATATCCTCCTCCTGGAAAACCAGTATCTAGCTTATAATAATAAAATCAGCAATTTTCTTTGTGTCTTTCACCATTTGTCTCAAGGAAAGCTTTATATTCTCGGCGACTTTGGCAGGACCACAAAATGGTAAAATAATCAATTTTCTCTTTAATTACATGGGAAGGGATATCTGCTGAAGTCATTGAGCTGCCCTTTTAAACTATAGACATAGAGAATGTAGTGTGGGGCATCTTTACCTATACAACTTTCATGTGCACTAGCCCTTTCCTGATATTTATCATGTTGGATGGAAGTTCAAGCGAATGCCTGACACGTTCCACATTAAATGTTGAGCTATGTAGCATAGTGTATAATGTTAAGTGTTGAAGTAAGTGACGGCCTTAAAGTGCAACCTGGTTGGATGCAACCCAACTGCAAATCATAAAAGATGAACATTTCTCATTGAGTATACGCTAACTTAAGCTTGTGTTTGGGTGTGTGTCTAAATGTGTTTACTTTGCAATTTTCATTTATTTGTTTAAAGTTTATGGGCAAACATTGCGCTCAGTTCTGTTAGTTGTTGATCTTAAGTTTTCTGCCAAAAGTTTTCACAACTAATCTTTTAATTAAGTGCTCGGCTTGTACCACAAACTTAAGTGAGGGGATAGCAATGGGAAAGCTTTAACTACGTTAAACGTTTACAAAACAGTAAAAAATGTAATTTTATTAATGGAAAAATGTTGTGCTTAATTAGGAAAACAAGTAAAGAAACAATACAAATACAGCCAAAAAATAAATACGTAGGTAAATAAAAAAACATAAAGAAAACTGAAGCTAATTGAACGCCAAACAGGCGAATAAAATGGCCAATGAAATGGAATCAGAAAATCAAAATAAGACATGGCAATGGGAAAGGAAGCAGTGAATCCTTCAAATGCTTTTTAAATAATAAACAAAATACTGCAGCTCTGTAAATCAGGTGAAATACTGCAAAAGCATCAAAGCTAAGTAAAGAGGACTTGCAAGAAAGTAGTCACAAATTGATAAAAGCACAAACTATTTAAGATGGTAATAGCAGAAATAAATGCTACTAACTATAATTGGCACAATGCAACTTACAAATAAAACAATAAAAACCTTATTTGCTTTCTCCAGCAAACTCTACTTATCAAAACGGTAGACCTTATTTTCAGAACACATACTTTCAAAAATGATCACTCAGCAGCTTATTGAGACTCTAGTATATGGAATAAATTCCATTTTTTAGACCCAGTTTTTTTAAAAAGTACAATTGGTTTTATTAAGTTTGTGCAAAAAAAAAATGTGCACAACAGGCAGAAGGAGGCGTGGCAGACCCCATAAAGTATACATATTCTTGATCATTAAAGAACAATCTATAATGAACGGTTTGCACTCAGCAAGTACTGGGTCTCCTACTGTCGAGCATGCTCCACTGTAGCTTACTGCATTTTTTTATGATAATAATAAGCCCTTTCGGCCAAAATAACGTAAGCGTCAGTAACAAATTTTATTTTTATTTTTATACCCTTGCAGAGGGTATTATATTTTTGTCACGAAATGTGTAACGCATTGAAGGAGGCCTCACAGATCCCATAAAGTGTATATATTCTTGATCAAGGCAACGAGCTAAGTCGATATAGCCATGTCCGTCTGTCCGTCTGTCTGACTGTCTGTTTCTATGCAAACTAGTCTCTTAGTTTTGAAGCTATCTTAATGAATCTTGGTACAGATCCGTCTTTTTGCTGCACGCAGTACATATGTCGGAACCGGCCGGATCGTATAACTATATCATATAGCTACCATAGGAACGATCGGTTGGAAATAAACATTTAGTATGAAAAAATTTTTTGTTTCTCAAGATATCTCAACCAAATATACACTTTGTGTGTTTGACTAAGTTTTAAACAGGCTGACCAAATTTGGTGTAAATCGGACTACTATATCATATAGCTGCCATAGGAACGATCGGTTCAAAATCAACATTTAACAAATTTTGTAAAAAATCTGACGGCTTGCACAGGGCACTGCGAGGGTATCCAAACTTTGGCGCGCCAAAGTTAGCTTGCGCTATATTTTTTTTATTTTTATATCCTTGCAGAGGGTATTATAATTTTGTCACGAAATGTGTAACGCATTGAAAGAAGCCTCACAGACCCCATAAAGTATATATATTCTTGATCAGTGCGACGAGCTGAGTCGATATAGCCATGTCCGTCTGTCCGTCTGTCCGTCTGTTTCTATGCAAACTAGTCTCTCAGTTTTGAAGCTATCTTGATGAAGCTTGGTACAGATCCGTCTTTTTGGTACACGCAGTACATATGTCGAAACCGGCCGGATCGGATAACTATATCATATAGCTGCCATAGGAACAATCGGTTGGAAATAAACATTTAGTATGAAAATCTTTTTTGTTTCTCAAGATATCTCAACCAAATATACACATTGTGTGTTTGATTAAGTTCTAAACAGGCTGACCAAATTTGGTGTAAATCGGACTACTATATCATATAGCTGCCATAGGAACGATCGGTTCAAAATCAACATTTAACAAATTTTGTAAAAAATCTGACGGCTTGCACAGGGCACTGCGAGGGTATCCAAACTTTGGTGCGCCAAAGTTAGCTTGCGCTATATTTTTTTCATTTTTATATACTTGCAGAGGGTATTATAATTTTGTCACGAAATGTGTAACGCATTGAAAGAAGCCTCACAGACCCCATAAAGTATATATATTCTTGATCAGTGCGACGAGCTGAGTCGATATAGCCATGTCCGTCTGTCCGTCTGTCCGTCTGTTTCTATGCAAACTAGTCTCTCAGTTTTGAAGCTATCTTGATGAAGCTTGGTACAGATCCGTCTTTTTGGTACACGCAGTACATATGTCGAAACCGGCCGGATCGGATAACTATATCATATAGCTGCCATAGGAACAATCGGTTGGAAATAAACATTTAGTATGAAAATCTTTTTGTTTCTCAAGATATCTCAACCAAATATACACATTGTGTGTTTGATTAAGTTCTAAACAGGCTGACCAAATTTGATGTAAATCGGACTACTATATCATATAGCTGCCATAGGAACGATCGGTTCAAAATCAACATTTAACAAATTTTGTAAAAAATCTGACGGCTTGCACAAGGCACTGCGAGGGTATCCAAACTTTGGCGCGCCAAAGTTAGCTTGCGCTATATTTTTTCATTTTTATATACTTGCAGAGGGTATTATAATTTTGTCACGAAATGTGTAACGCATTGAAAGAAGCCTCACAGACCCCATAAAGTATATATATTCTTGATCAGTGCGACGAGCTGAGTCGATATAGCCATGTCCGTCTGTCCGTCTGTCCGTCTGTTTCTATGCAAACTAGTCTCTCAGTTTTGAAGCTATCTTGATGAAGCTTGGTACAGATCCGTCTTTTTGGTACACGCAGTACATATGTCGAAACCGGCCGGATCGGATAACTATATCATATAGCTGCCATAGGAACAATCGGTTGGAAATAAACATTTAGTATGAAAATCTTTTTTGTTTCTCAAGATATCTCAACCAAATATACACATTGTGTGTTTGATTAAGTTCTAAACAGGCTGACCAAATTTGGTGTAAATCGGACTACTATATCATATAGCTGCCATAGGAACGATCGGTTCAAAATCAACATTTAACAAATTTTGTAAAAAATCTGACGGCTTGCACAGGGCACTGCGAGGGTATCCAAACTTTGGCGCGCCAAAGTTAGCTTGCGCTATATTTTTTTTATTTTTATATCCTTGCAGAGGGTATTATAATTTTGTCACGAAATGTGTAACGCATTGAAAGAAGCCTCACAGACCCCATAAAGTATATATATTCTTGATCAGGGCGACGAGCTAAGTCTATATAGCCATGTCCGCCTGTCCGTCTGTCTGACTGTCTGTTTCTATGCAAACTAGTCTCTTAGTTTTGAAGCTATCTTGATAAATCTTGGTACAGATCCGTCTTTTAGCTGCACGCTGTACATTTGTCAGAAGCGGCCGGATCGGAACACTATTTCATATAGCTGCCATAGGAACGATCGGTTCGAAATCAATATTTATTATGAAAAACTTTTTTGATTCTTGAGATATCTCAAAGCAACAGTTAATTTTAAATAGTCACAATCAGTAGAAAATAAAATAAATCAAAATTTTTTGACTTTTGCTTCTTCGACTGTCGACAACATGGACAACATGGACGAAAGTTACAGATTGTGTGTCTGATATAAATTTATATAGCGTGACGGCTTATGCAAATCTCTGCAAGGGTATCCAAACTTTGGCTCGCCAAAGTTAGCTTGCGCTATATTTTTATACCCTTGCAGAGGGTATTATAATTTTGTCACGAAGTTTGTAACGCATTGAAGGAGGCGTGTCAGACCCCATAAAGTATATATTCTTGATCAGGGCGACGAGCTGAGTCGATATAGCCATGTCCGTCTGTCCGTCTGTCCGTCTGTCTGTCCGTCTGTTTCTATGCAAACTAGTCTCTCAGTTTTGAAGCTATCTTGATGAAACTTGGTACAGGTCCGTCTTTTGCTGCACGCAGCACATATGTCGGAGCCGGCCGGATCGGATAACTATATCATATAGCTGCCATAGGAACGATCGGTTGGAAATAAACATTTAGTATGAAAAACTTTTTTGTTTCTCAAGATATCTTAACCAAATATACACATTGTGTGTATGATTAAGTTTTAAACAGGCTGACCAAATTTGGTGTGAATCGGACTACTATATCATATAGCTGCCATAGGAACGATCGGTTCGAAAACAACATTTAGTATGAACAACTTTTTTGTTTCTCAAAATATCTCAACCAAATAAACACATTGTGTGTTTGATTTAGTTTTAAACAGGCTGACCAAATTTGATGTAAATCGGACTACTATATCATATAGCTGCCATGGGAACGATCGGATCGAAAACAATATTTAGTATGAAAAACTTTTTGTTTCTCAAAATATCTCAACCAAATATACACATTCTGTGTTTGACTAAGTTTTAAACAGGCTGACTAAATTTGGTGTAAATCGGACTACTATATCATATAGCTGCCATAGGATCGATCGGTTCAAAATCAACAAATTTTGTAAAAAATCTGACGGCTTACACAGGGCACTGCAAGGTATCCAAACTTTGGCGCGCCAAAGTTAGCTTGTTTTATTATTAAATATTAAGATGTACATATATCAATATCCACAGACATTTTCTTAAACTGTGTATTTTGTGGCCAGGTTTTGTGATCAAGCTAATAATATTATTTGACAAACAAACAAAATAAGAAAAAGCTACCGTAAAAAAAAAAGAATTGCTATAATTTTATATCTACTTTCAATCACTCGAAAGAGTATTATGTCAATCTTAAAAAAATGGAGAGTCACAACAGTGATTAAAACACACAAAATTTATTAACTGGGATATTTTCAATCTTCCAGGTTAAGCAATGCTTAAAAAAATATGTATATTTGATTATTTTATATCTGACAGTTGCGTTACTCAATTACTCAATTAGCAAAGTTACTCAATTGACACTTAAATGTCTTAAATGATATTTTCTTGTAGGCTGTCAGTTTGCCAATGAGCAATACAGGAAATCGCTTATACATGTAACTAATACTCACACACACACATACGAATGTAATTTTCCATCGGCTGTCAACTGCCGACATTCACATTAATAAAACATTTCCTGACACCAAATTGTAATTAATATAGGTCGTTTAATTTAAAATATTGGCGTTTCCCCAGAAAGGTACGGGATCAAAAATTTAAAATGAGTATAAAGCTCAGATTTTGTAACATACAGTAACATACATTCAGTAAAATTGATATTTGTGCAAAAGTTGTTTTTGCCGGTACAGTTATTTTAATAACTGTATTATTGTTTTGAGTATGCCTGTTTTATCGCTTATGCCTTGTGATGTTTCTCCATGTGTTTATTTCTTATCAGCTTTTAATCTAAGGTCCCGTTAGGATTTTAAAGAAGACAAAGTCTTGCGTTTAATAGAAAGTTGATATTTGTGCAAAGTTTTTCATTTACATTTTGAGTCCGACTCGTCAACGTTCTGTGCGCAAAAAGTGATTGATTTATTAAAACGTATATTTTTGAGTTGATTTAACTTTGTTTGGTGGTTACTTACGAGACAGTTTTCGAAAATTTTCTTACATACGATTTAAAATGCCTCTCCAAGCCGAGTTAAGCCCTAAGGAAAAGACTCAGATTGAAACCATGGTTGAATGTGGCGTTAAAGTTTGTGAAATAGCAAGAAGACTTAAGCGTCATCGAAATACAATTGGAAATTATATAAAAAACCCTGGAAAATATGCCCAAAACAACCGAAAAGGAGCAGTTCCAAAAGTTGATGCGCGCACTAAGCGACACATTCGGGCACTTGCAACGGTAAAAACAATGAGCTGTGGCCAAATAAAGAACGAATTGAAGTTGCCAATAACTAGGCAGAGGGTGCAGCAGATTTGCCGAAAGGATTTGAAGCTTAAATATGATGCAAGGGTGCGTACGCCAAAACTTTTACCCCGGCATAAGAAGGCCCGACTTGCCTTTTATGAGAGGTACAAGTTTTGGGACAGCGAGTTCCATAAAGTTATCTTTAGCGATGAGAAGAAGTTTAACTTGGACGGTCCAGATGGAAATCAAAAGTATTGGCGTGACCCAAGGCAGCCCCGGCAGACTTGCTTTAAGCGGAACCATGGTGGTGGCTCTGTCATGGTATGGGCAGCTTTTAGCTCATTTGGAAAGACTCCTATTTGCTTTGTACCAGGACGGATCAATTCTCAAATGTATACGGATCTCCTTGAAAGCGAACTTATATCATTTGCAGAAGGGTTCCATGGTGAGGACTGGATTTTTCAACAGGATAATGCTCCTATACATGCATCAAGGTATACGAGGTCATTTCTGGAGTCGAAAAATATCCCCTTATTGGAGTGGCCAGCAATAAGTCCGGACTTGAATCCCATCGAGGACCTCTGGGGAATCCTTACTGCAAAAGTTTTTGAGGGCGGAAGGCAATTCGATTCCTTAAAGGACTTAAAGAAAGAAATTGTTAAGAAGTGGGCAGCCATCGAATTAAGCACTCTTCAAAACTTAGCAAATTCGATGCCTCGACGATTACGATTGGTCGCCCAACGAAAGGGAGATTCAATATCATACTAATCGTTTAAAGTAATGTCGTTTTACATTTAAGTATTATTTAGTTCCATACATTTTCTAGACTAACCTTTGTTTTGCACAAATACCAACTTTCGTTGAAGACAATTTTCTAATTAATTTTTTATTATTTAAATATTTCATAATTCACCAAATATTATGTTAGTCTAATTTCAATATCAACTACCTAATTAAAAAAAATATTTAAAAAAATCGACCAAGTAAAACTTAAAAAAAAAATGAAAAAAACATGCTGCACAAATATCAATTTTACTGA
>JAWNMD010000536.1:0-193262 GCA_035044365.1 Drosophila neotestacea | reverse complement strand
TTGATACAAAAGAAGAGACAAAAAGAGCTTAATAAAATGTTCGAGGGTGAGTATATTAAGAATTAGTTAGTAAGTAAAAAAAAGTTGTTGAACGATGCCAACAACACGCGGTGTTCCCAAGCGGTCCCCCATCTAAGTACTAACCGCGCCCGACGCTGCTTAATTTCGGTGATCGGACGAGAACCGATGTATTCAGCGTGGTATGGTCGTTGGCGAAAGACGCATGCTTAGAGTACGCTTTTGTATCTCAAAACTGATTGTATCTTTGGCATTTTATATTAAAAGAATTGAAATAAAAGATTTAAGTGAGCCTATTTATAGAAAGTCAATTTTAAAAGTTTTACTCATTGTCAGAGCATTTTTAGCAGTAGTGTGTGGATTAAATGCAAACTATTACAAGGTGGGAGAAGGATGGTTGGTAGATAAAGATTGGGAGCTGTAATAAAATCAAAGAAAAAGATCGATTTTTGATACAAAAGAAGAGACAAAAAGAGCTTAATAAAATGTTCGAGGGTGAGTATATTAAGAATTAGTTAGTAAGTAAAAAAAAGTTATTGAACGATGCCAACAACACGCGGTGTTCCCAAGCGGTCCCCCATCTAAGTACTAACCGCGCCCGACGCTGCTTAATTTCGGTGATCGGACGAGAACCGATGTATTCAGCGTGGTATGGTCGTTGGCGAAAGACGCATGCTTAGAGTACGCTTTTGTATCTCAAAACTGATTGTATCTTTGGCATTTTATATTAAAAGAATTGAAATAAAAGATTTAAGTGAGCCTATTTATAGAAAGTCAATTTTAAAAGTTTTACTCATTGTCAGAGCATTTTTAGCAGTAGTGTGTGGATTAAATGCAAACTATTACAAGGTGGGAGAAGGATGGTTGGTAGATAAAGATTGGGAGCTGTAATAAAATCAAAGAAAAAGATCGATTTTTGATACAAAAGAAGAGACAAAAAGAGCTTAATAAAATGTTCGAGGGTGAGTATATTAAGAATTAGTTAGTAAGTAAAAAAAAGTTGTTGAACGATGCCAACAACACGCGGTGTTCCCAAGCGGTCCCCCATCTAAGTACTAACCGCGCCCGACGCTGCTTAATTTCGGTGATCGGACGAGAACCGATGTATTCAGCGTGGTATGGTCGTTGGCGAAAGACGCATGCTTAGAGTACGCTTTTGTATCTCAAAACTGATTGTATCTTTGGCATTTTATATTAAAAGAATTGAAATAAAAGATTTAAGTGAGCCTATTTATAGAAAGTCAATTTTAAAAGTTTTACTCATTGTCAGAGCATTTTTAGCAGTAGTGTGTGGATTAAATGCAAACTATTACAAGGTGGGAGAAGGATGGTTGGTAGATAAAGATTGGGAGCTGTAATAAAATCAAAGAAAAAGATCGATTTTTGATACAAAAGAAGAGACAAAAAGAGCTTAATAAAATGTTCGAGGGTGAGTATATTAAGAATTAGTTAGTAAGTAAAAAAAAGTTATTGAACGATGCCAACAACACGCGGTGTTCCCAAGCGGTCCCCCATCTAAGTACTAACCGCGCCCGACGCTGCTTAATTTCGGTGATCGGACGAGAACCGATGTATTCAGCGTGGTATGGTCGTTGGCGAAAGACGCATGCTTAGAGTACGCTTTTGTATCTCAAAACTGATTGTATCTTTGGCATTTTATATTAAAAGAATTGAAATAAAAGATTTAAGTGAGCCTATTTATAGAAAGTCAATTTTAAAAGTTTTACTCATTGTCAGAGCATTTTTAGCAGTAGTGTGTGGATTAAATGCAAACTATTACAAGGTGGGAGAAGGATGGTTGGTAGATAAAGATTGGGAGCTGTAATAAAATCAAAGAAAAAGATCGATTTTTGATACAAAAGAAGAGACAAAAAGAGCTTAATAAAATGTTCGAGGGTGAGTATATTAAGAATTAGTTAGTAAGTAAAAAAAAGTTGTTGAACGATGCCAACAACACGCGGTGTTCCCAAGCGGTCCCCCATCTAAGTACTAACCGCGCCCGACGCTGCTTAATTTCGGTGATCGGACGAGAACCGATGTATTCAGCGTGGTATGGTCGTTGGCGAAAGACGCATGCTTAGAGTACGCTTTTGTATCTCAAAACTGATTGTATCTTTGGCATTTTATATTAAAAGAATTGAAATAAAAGATTTAAGTGAGCCTATTTATGGAAAGTCAATTTTAAAAGTTTAACTCACAGTCAGAGCATTCTCAGCAGTAGTGTGTGGATTAAATGCAAACTATTACAAGGTGGGAGAAGAATTGTTGGTAGATAAGGATTGGGAGCTGTAATAAAAACAGAGAAAAAGATCGATTTTTGATACAAAAGAAGAGACAAAAAGAGCTTAATAAAATGTTCGAGGGTGAGTATATTAAGAATTAGTTAGTAAGTAAAAAAAAGTTGTTGAACGATGCCAACAACACGCGGTGTTCCCAAGCGGTCCCCCATCTAAGTACTAACCGCGCCCGACGCTGCTTAATTTCGGTGATCGGACGAGAACCGATGTATTCAGCGTGGTATGGTCGTTGGCGAAAGACGCATGCTTAGAGTACGCTTTTGTATCTCAAAACTGATTGTATCTTTGGCATTTTATATTAAAAGAATTGAAATAAAAGATTTAAGTGAGCCTATTTATAGAAAGTCAATTTTAAAAGTTTTACTCATTGTCAGAGCATTTTTAGCAGTAGTGTGTGGATTAAATGCAAACTATTACAAGGTGGGAGAAGGATGGTTGGTAGATAAAGATTGGGAGCTGTAATAAAATCAAAGAAAAAGATCGATTTTTGATACAAAAGAAGAGACAAAAAGAGCTTAATAAAATGTTCGAGGGTGAGTATATTAAGAATTAGTTAGTAAGTAAAAAAAAGTTGTTGAACGATGCCAACAACACGCGGTGTTCCCAAGCGGTCCCCCATCTAAGTACTAACCGCGCCCGACGCTGCTTAATTTCGGTGATCGGACGAGAACCGATGTATTCAGCGTGGTATGGTCGTTGGCGAAAGACGCATGCTTAGAGTACGCTTTTGTATCTCAAAACTGATTGTATCTTTGGCATTTTATATTAAAAGAATTGAAATAAAAGATTTAAGTGAGCCTATTTATAGAAAGTCAATTTTAAAAGTTTTACTCATTGTCAGAGCATTTTTAGCAGTAGTGTGTGGATTAAATGCAAACTATTACAAGGTGGGAGAAGGATGGTTGGTAGATAAGGATTGGGAGCTGTAATAAAATCAAAGAAAAAGATCGATTTTTGATACAAAAGAAGAGACAAAAAGAGCTTAATAAAATGTTCGAGGGTGAGTATATTAAGAATTAGTTAGTAAGTAAAAAAAAGTTGTTGAACGATGCCAACAACACGCGGTGTTCCCAAGCGGTCCCCCATCTAAGTACTAACCGCGCCCGACGCTGCTTAATTTCGGTGATCGGACGAGAACCGATGTATTCAGCGTGGTATGGTCGTTGGCGAAAGACGCATGCTTAGAGTACGCTTTTGTATCTCAAAACTGATTGTATCTTTGGCATTTTATATTAAAAGAATTGAAATAAAAGATTTAAGTGAGCCTATTTATAGAAAGTCAATTTTAAAAGTTTTACTCATTGTCAGAGCATTTTTAGCAGTAGTGTGTGGATTAAATGCAAACTATTACAAGGTGGGAGAAGGATGGTTGGTAGATAAAGATTGGGAGCTGTAATAAAATCAAAGAAAAAGATCGATTTTTGATACAAAAGAAGAGACAAATATAACGCAAGCTAACTTTGGCGCGCCAAAGTTTGGATACCCTTGCAGTGCCCTGTGTAAGCCGTCAGATTTTTTACAAAATTTGTTGATTTTGAACCGATCGATCCTATGGCAGCTATATGATATAGTAGTCCGATTTACACCAAATTTGGTCAGCCTGTTTAAAACTTAGTCAAACACAGAATGTGTATATTTGGTTGAGATATTTTGAGAAACAAAAAAGTTTTTCATACTAAATATTGTTTTCGATCCGATCGTTCCTATGGCAGCTATATGATATAGTAGTCCGATTTACACCAAATTTGGTCAGCCTGTTCAAAACTTAATCAAACACACAATGTGTATATTTGGTTGAGATATTTTGAGAAACAAAAAAGTTTTTCATACTAAATGTTGTTTTCGAACCGATCGTTCCTATGGCAGCTATATGATATAGTAGTCCGATTCACACCAAAGTTAGTCAGCCCGTTTAAAACTTAATCAAACACACAATGTGTATATTTGGTTAAGATATCTTGAGAAACAAAAAAGTTTTTCATACTAAATGTTTATTTCCAACCGATCGTTTCTATGGCAGCTATATGATATAGTTATCCGATCCGGCCGGCTCCGACATATGTGCTGCGTGCAGCAAAAAGACGGATCTGTACCAAATTTCATCGAGATAGCTTCAAAACTGAGAGACTAGTTTGCATAGAAACAGACAGACAGACGGACAGACAGACGGACAGACGGACACGGCTATATCGACTCAGCTCGTCGCCCTGATCAAGAATATATATACTTTATGGGGTCTGTGAGGCTTCCTTCAATGCGTTACACATTTCGTGACAAAATTATAATACCCTCTGCAAGGGTATAAAAAGAGCTTAATAAAATGTTCGAGGGTGAGTATATTAAGAATTAGTTAGTAAGTAAAAAAAAGTTATTGAACGATGCCAACAACACGCGGTGTTCCCAAGCGGTCCCCCATCTAAGTACTAACCGCGCCCGACGCTGCTTAATTTCGGTGATCGGACGAGAACCGATGTATTCAGCGTGGTATGGTCGTTGGCGAAAGACGCATGCTTAGAGTACGCTTTTGTATCTCAAAACTGATTGTATCTTTGGCATTTTATATTAAAAGAATTGAAATAAAAGATTTAAGTGAGCCTATTTATAGAAAGTCAATTTTAAAAGTTTTACTCATTGTCAGAGCATTTTTAGCAGTAGTGTGTGGATTAAATGCAAACTATTACAAGGTGGGAGAAGGATGGTTGGTAGATAAAGATTGGGAGCTGTAATAAAATCAAAGAAAAAGATCGATTTTTGATACAAAAGAAGAGACAAAAAGAGCTTAATAAAATGTTCGAGGGTGAGTATATTAAGAATTAGTTAGTAAGTAAAAAAAAGTTATTGAACGATGCCAACAACACGCGGTGTTCCCAAGCGGTCCCCCATCTAAGTACTAACCGCGCCCGACGCTGCTTAATTTCGGTGATCGGACGAGAACCGATGTATTCAGCGTGGTATGGTCGTTGGCGAAAGACGCATGCTTAGAGTACGCTTTTGTATCTCAAAACTGATTGTATCTTTGGCATTTTATATTAAAAGAATTGAAATAAAAGATTTAAGTGAGCCTATTTATAGAAAGTCAATTTTAAAAGTTTTACTCATTGTCAGAGCATTTTTAGCAGTAGTGTGTGGATTAAATGCAAACTATTACAAGGTGGGAGAAGGATGGTTGGTAGATAAGGATTGGGAGCTGTAATAAAATCAAAGAAAAAGAGCGATTTTTGATACAAAAGAAGAGACAAAAAGAGCTTAATAAAATGTTCGAGGGTGAGTATATTAAGAATTAGTTAGTAAGTAAAAAAAAGTTGTTGAACGATGCCAACAACACGCGGTGTTCCCAAGCGGTCCCCCATCTAAGTACTAACCGCGCCCGACGCTGCTTAATTTCGGTGATCGGACGAGAACCGATGTATTCAGCGTGGTATGGTCGTTGGCGAAAGACGCATGCTTAGAGTACGCTTTTGTATCTCAAAACTGATTGTATCTTTGGCATTTTATATTAAAAGAATTGAAATAAAAGATTTAAGTGAGCCTATTTATAGAAAGTCAATTTTAAAAGTTTTACTCATTGTCAGAGCATTTTTAGCAGTAGTGTGTGGATTAAATGCAAACTATTACAAGGTGGGAGAAGGATGGTTGGTAGATAAAGATTGGGAGCTGTAATAAAATCAAAGAAAAAGATCGATTTTTGATACAAAAGAAGAGACAAAAAGAGCTTAATAAAATGTTCGAGGGTGAGTATATTAAGAATTAGTTAGTAAGTAAAAAAAAGTTATTGAACGATGCCAACAACACGCGGTGTTCCCAAGCGGTCCCCCATCTAAGTACTAACCGCGCCCGACGCTGCTTAATTTCGGTGATCGGACGAGAACCGATGTATTCAGCGTGGTATGGTCGTTGGCGAAAGACGCATGCTTAGAGTACGCTTTTGTATCTCAAAACTGATTGTATCTTTGGCATTTTATATTAAAAGAATTGAAATAAAAGATTTAAGTGAGCCTATTTATGGAAAGTCAATTTTAAAAGTTTAACTCACAGTCAGAGCATTCTCAGCAGTAGTGTGTGGATTAAATGCAAACTATTACAAGGTGGGAGAAGAATTGTTGGTAGATAAGGATTGGGAGCTGTAATAAAAACAGAGAAAAAGATCGATTTTTGATACAAAAGAAGAGACAAAAAGAGCTTAATAAAATGTTCGAGGGTGAGTATATTAAGAATTAGTTAGTAAGTAAAAAAAAGTTGTTGAACGATGCCAACAACACGCGGTGTTCCCAAGCGGTCCCCCATCTAAGTACTAACCGCGCCCGACGCTGCTTAATTTCGGTGATCGGACGAGAACCGATGTATTCAGCGTGGTATGGTCGTTGGCGAAAGACGCATGCTTAGAGTACGCTTTTGTATCTCAAAACTGATTGTATCTTTGGCATTTTATATTAAAAGAATTGAAATAAAAGATTTAAGTGAGCCTATTTATAGAAAGTCAATTTTAAAAGTTTTACTCATTGTCAGAGCATTTTTAGCAGTAGTGTGTGGATTAAATGCAAACTATTACAAGGTGGGAGAAGGATGGTTGGTAGATAAAGATTGGGAGCTGTAATAAAATCAAAGAAAAAGATCGATTTTTGATACAAAAGAAGAGACAAAAAGAGCTTAATAAAATGTTCGAGGGTGAGTATATTAAGAATTAGTTAGTAAGTAAAAAAAAGTTATTGAACGATGCCAACAACACGCGGTGTTCCCAAGCGGTCCCCCATCTAAGTACTAACCGCGCCCGACGCTGCTTAATTTCGGTGATCGGACGAGAACCGATGTATTCAGCGTGGTATGGTCGTTGGCGAAAGACGCATGCTTAGAGTACGCTTTTGTATCTCAAAACTGATTGTATCTTTGGCATTTTATATTAAAAGAATTGAAATAAAAGATTTAAGTGAGCCTATTTATAGAAAGTCAATTTTAAAAGTTTTACTCATTGTCAGAGCATTTTTAGCAGTAGTGTGTGGATTAAATGCAAACTATTACAAGGTGGGAGAAGGATGGTTGGTAGATAAAGATTGGGAGCTGTAATAAAATCAAAGAAAAAGATCGATTTTTGATACAAAAGAAGAGACAAAAAGAGCTTAATAAAATGTTCGAGGGTGAGTATATTAAGAATTAGTTAGTAAGTAAAAAAAAGTTATTGAACGATGCCAACAACACGCGGTGTTCCCAAGCGGTCCCCCATCTAAGTACTAACCGCGCCCGACGCTGCTTAATTTCGGTGATCGGACGAGAACCGATGTATTCAGCGTGGTATGGTCGTTGGCGAAAGACGCATGCTTAGAGTACGCTTTTGTATCTCAAAACTGATTGTATCTTTGGCATTTTATATTAAAAGAATTGAAATAAAAGATTTAAGTGAGCCTATTTATAGAAAGTCAATTTTAAAAGTTTTACTCATTGTCAGAGCATTTTTAGCAGTAGTGTGTGGATTAAATGCAAACTATTACAAGGTGGGAGAAGGATGGTTGGTAGATAAGGATTGGGAGCTGTAATAAAATCAAAGAAAAAGATCGATTTTTGATACAAAAGAAGAGACAAAAAGAGCTTAATAAAATGTTCGAGGGTGAGTATATTAAGAATTAGTTAGTAAGTAAAAAAAAGTTGTTGAACGATGCCAACAACACGCGGTGTTCCCAAGCGGTCCCCCATCTAAGTACTAACCGCGCCCGACGCTGCTTAATTTCGGTGATCGGACGAGAACCGATGTATTCAGCGTGGTATGGTCGTTGGCGAAAGACGCATGCTTAGAGTACGCTTTTGTATCTCAAAACTGATTGTATCTTTGGCATTTTATATTAAAAGAATTGAAATAAAAGATTTAAGTGAGCCTATTTATAGAAAGTCAATTTTAAAAGTTTTACTCATTGTCAGAGCATTTTTAGCAGTAGTGTGTGGATTAAATGCAAACTATTACAAGGTGGGAGAAGGATGGTTGGTAGATAAGGATTGGGAGCTGTAATAAAAACAGAGAAAAAGATCGATTTTTGATACAAAAGAAGAGACAAAAAGAGCTTAATAAAATGTTCGAGGGTGAGTATATTAAGAATTAGTTAGTAAGTAAAAAAAAGTTGTTGAACGATGCCAACAACACGCGGTGTTCCCAAGCGGTCCCCCATCTAAGTACTAACCGCGCCCGACGCTGCTTAATTTCGGTGATCGGACGAGAACCGATGTATTCAGCGTGGTATGGTCGTTGGCGAAAGACGCATGCTTAGAGTACGCTTTTGTATCTCAAAACTGATTGTATCTTTGGCATTTTATATTAAAAGAATTGAAATAAAAGATTTAAGTGAGCCTATTTATAGAAAGTCAATTTTAAAAGTTTTACTCATTGTCAGAGCATTTTTAGCAGTAGTGTGTGGATTAAATGCAAACTATTACAAGGTGGGAGAAGGATGGTTGGTAGATAAGGATTGGGAGCTGTAATAAAATCAAAGAAAAAGATCGATTTTTGATACAAAAGAAGAGACAAAAAGAGCTTAATAAAATGTTCGAGGGTGAGTATATTAAGAATTAGTTAGTAAGTAAAAAAAAGTTGTTGAACGATGCCAACAACACGCGGTGTTCCCAAGCGGTCCCCCATCTAAGTACTAACCGCGCCCGACGCTGCTTAATTTCGGTGATCGGACGAGAACCGATGTATTCAGCGTGGTATGGTCGTTGGCGAAAGACGCATGCTTAGAGTACGCTTTTGTATCTCAAAACTGATTGTATCTTTGGCATTTTATATTAAAAGAATTGAAATAAAAGATTTAAGTGAGCCTATTTATAGAAAGTCAATTTTAAAAGTTTTACTCATTGTCAGAGCATTTTTAGCAGTAGTGTGTGGATTAAATGCAAACTATTACAAGGTGGGAGAAGGATTGTTGGTAGATAAGGATTGGGAGCTGTAATAAAAACAGAGAAAAAGATCGATTTTTGATACAAAAGAAGAGACAAAAAGAGCTTAATAAAATGTTCGAGGGTGAGTATATTAAGAATTAGTTAGTAAGTAAAAAAAAGTTGTTGAACGATGCCAACAACACGCGGTGTTCCCAAGCGGTCCCCCATCTAAGTACTAACCGCGCCCGACGCTGCTTAATTTCGGTGATCGGACGAGAACCGATGTATTCAGCGTGGTATGGTCGTTGGCGAAAGACGCATGCTTAGAGTACGCTTTTGTATCTCAAAACTGATTGTATCTTTGGCATTTTATATTAAAAGAATTGAAATAAAAGATTTAAGTGAGCCTATTTATAGAAAGTCAATTTTAAAAGTTTTACTCATTGTCAGAGCATTTTTAGCAGTAGTGTGTGGATTAAATGCAAACTATTACAAGGTGGGAGAAGGATGGTTGGTAGATAAAGATTGGGAGCTGTAATAAAATCAAAGAAAAAGATCGATTTTTGATACAAAAGAAGAGACAAAAAGAGCTTAATAAAATGTTCGAGGGTGAGTATATTAAGAATTAGTTAGTAAGTAAAAAAAAGTTATTGAACGATGCCAACAACACGCGGTGTTCCCAAGCGGTCCCCCATCTAAGTACTAACCGCGCCCGACGCTGCTTAATTTCGGTGATCGGACGAGAACCGATGTATTCAGCGTGGTATGGTCGTTGGCGAAAGACGCATGCTTAGAGTACGCTTTTGTATCTCAAAACTGATTGTATCTTTGGCATTTTATATTAAAAGAATTGAAATAAAAGATTTAAGTGAGCCTATTTATAGAAAGTCAATTTTAAAAGTTTTACTCATTGTCAGAGCATTTTTAGCAGTAGTGTGTGGATTAAATGCAAACTATTACAAGGTGGGAGAAGGATGGTTGGTAGATAAAGATTGGGAGCTGTAATAAAATCAAAGAAAAAGATCGATTTTTGATACAAAAGAAGAGACAAAAAGAGCTTAATAAAATGTTCGAGGGTGAGTATATTAAGAATTAGTTAGTAAGTAAAAAAAAGTTGTTGAACGATGCCAACAACACGCGGTGTTCCCAAGCGGTCCCCCATCTAAGTACTAACCGCGCCCGACGCTGCTTAATTTCGGTGATCGGACGAGAACCGATGTATTCAGCGTGGTATGGTCGTTGGCGAAAGACGCATGCTTAGAGTACGCTTTTGTATCTCAAAACTGATTGTATCTTTGGCATTTTATATTAAAAGAATTGAAATAAAAGATTTAAGTGAGCCTATTTATAGAAAGTCAATTTTAAAAGTTTTACTCATTGTCAGAGCATTTTTAGCAGTAGTGTGTGGATTAAATGCAAACTATTACAAGGTGGGAGAAGGATGGTTGGTAGATAAAGATTGGGAGCTGTAATAAAATCAAAGAAAAAGATCGATTTTTGATACAAAAGAAGAGACAAAAAGAGCTTAATAAAATGTTCGAGGGTGAGTATATTAAGAATTAGTTAGTAAGTAAAAAAAAGTTATTGAACGATGCCAACAACACGCGGTGTTCCCAAGCGGTCCCCCATCTAAGTACTAACCGCGCCCGACGCTGCTTAATTTCGGTGATCGGACGAGAACCGATGTATTCAGCGTGGTATGGTCGTTGGCGAAAGACGCATGCTTAGAGTACGCTTTTGTATCTCAAAACTGATTGTATCTTTGGCATTTTATATTAAAAGAATTGAAATAAAAGATTTAAGTGAGCCTATTTATAGAAAGTCAATTTTAAAAGTTTTACTCATTGTCAGAGCATTTTTAGCAGTAGTGTGTGGATTAAATGCAAACTATTACAAGGTGGGAGAAGGATGGTTGGTAGATAAAGATTGGGAGCTGTAATAAAATCAAAGAAAAAGATCGATTTTTGATACAAAAGAAGAGACAAAAAGAGCTTAATAAAATGTTCGAGGGTGAGTATATTAAGAATTAGTTAGTAAGTAAAAAAAAGTTATTGAACGATGCCAACAACACGCGGTGTTCCCAAGCGGTCCCCCATCTAAGTACTAACCGCGCCCGACGCTGCTTAATTTCGGTGATCGGACGAGAACCGATGTATTCAGCGTGGTATGGTCGTTGGCGAAAGACGCATGCTTAGAGTACGCTTTTGTATCTCAAAACTGATTGTATCTTTGGCATTTTATATTAAAAGAATTGAAATAAAAGATTTAAGTGAGCCTATTTATAGAAAGTCAATTTTAAAAGTTTTACTCATTGTCAGAGCATTTTTAGCAGTAGTGTGTGGATTAAATGCAAACTATTACAAGGTGGGAGAAGGATGGTTGGTAGATAAAGATTGGGAGCTGTAATAAAATCAAAGAAAAAGATCGATTTTTGATACAAAAGAAGAGACAAAAAGAGCTTAATAAAATGTTCGAGGGTGAGTATATTAAGAATTAGTTAGTAAGTAAAAAAAAGTTATTGAACGATGCCAACAACACGCGGTGTTCCCAAGCGGTCCCCCATCTAAGTACTAACCGCGCCCGACGCTGCTTAATTTCGGTGATCGGACGAGAACCGATGTATTCAGCGTGGTATGGTCGTTGGCGAAAGACGCATGCTTAGAGTACGCTTTTGTATCTCAAAACTGATTGTATCTTTGGCATTTTATATTAAAAGAATTGAAATAAAAGATTTAAGTGAGCCTATTTATAGAAAGTCAATTTTAAAAGTTTTACTCATTGTCAGAGCATTTTTAGCAGTAGTGTGTGGATTAAATGCAAACTATTACAAGGTGGGAGAAGGATGGTTGGTAGATAAAGATTGGGAGCTGTAATAAAATCAAAGAAAAAGATCGATTTTTGATACAAAAGAAGAGACAAAAAGAGCTTAATAAAATGTTCGAGGGTGAGTATATTAAGAATTAGTTAGTAAGTAAAAAAAAGTTATTGAACGATGCCAACAACACGCGGTGTTCCCAAGCGGTCCCCCATCTAAGTACTAACCGCGCCCGACGCTGCTTAATTTCGGTGATCGGACGAGAACCGATGTATTCAGCGTGGTATGGTCGTTGGCGAAAGACGCATGCTTAGAGTACGCTTTTGTATCTCAAAACTGATTGTATCTTTGGCATTTTATATTAAAAGAATTGAAATAAAAGATTTAAGTGAGCCTATTTATAGAAAGTCAATTTTAAAAGTTTTACTCATTGTCAGAGCATTTTTAGCAGTAGTGTGTGGATTAAATGCAAACTATTACAAGGTGGGAGAAGGATGGTTGGTAGATAAAGATTGGGAGCTGTAATAAAATCAAAGAAAAAGATCGATTTTTGATACAAAAGAAGAGACAAAAAGAGCTTAATAAAATGTTCGAGGGTGAGTATATTAAGAATTAGTTAGTAAGTAAAAAAAAGTTGTTGAACGATGCCAACAACACGCGGTGTTCCCAAGCGGTCCCCCATCTAAGTACTAACCGCGCCCGACGCTGCTTAATTTCGGTGATCGGACGAGAACCGATGTATTCAGCGTGGTATGGTCGTTGGCGAAAGACGCATGCTTAGAGTACGCTTTTGTATCTCAAAACTGATTGTATCTTTGGCATTTTATATTAAAAGAATTGAAATAAAAGATTTAAGTGAGCCTATTTATAGAAAGTCAATTTTAAAAGTTTTACTCATTGTCAGAGCATTTTTAGCAGTAGTGTGTGGATTAAATGCAAACTATTACAAGGTGGGAGAAGGATGGTTGGTAGATAAAGATTGGGAGCTGTAATAAAATCAAAGAAAAAGATCGATTTTTGATACAAAAGAAGAGACAAAAAGAGCTTAATAAAATGTTCGAGGGTGAGTATATTAAGAATTAGTTAGTAAGTAAAAAAAAGTTATTGAACGATGCCAACAACACGCGGTGTTCCCAAGCGGTCCCCCATCTAAGTACTAACCGCGCCCGACGCTGCTTAATTTCGGTGATCGGACGAGAACCGATGTATTCAGCGTGGTATGGTCGTTGGCGAAAGACGCATGCTTAGAGTACGCTTTTGTATCTCAAAACTGATTGTATCTTTGGCATTTTATATTAAAAGAATTGAAATAAAAGATTTAAGTGAGCCTATTTATAGAAAGTCAATTTTAAAAGTTTTACTCATTGTCAGAGCATTTTTAGCAGTAGTGTGTGGATTAAATGCAAACTATTACAAGGTGGGAGAAGGATGGTTGGTAGATAAAGATTGGGAGCTGTAATAAAATCAAAGAAAAAGATCGATTTTTGATACAAAAGAAGAGACAAAAAGAGCTTAATAAAATGTTCGAGGGTGAGTATATTAAGAATTAGTTAGTAAGTAAAAAAAAGTTATTGAACGATGCCAACAACACGCGGTGTTCCCAAGCGGTCCCCCATCTAAGTACTAACCGCGCCCGACGCTGCTTAATTTCGGTGATCGGACGAGAACCGATGTATTCAGCGTGGTATGGTCGTTGGCGAAAGACGCATGCTTAGAGTACGCTTTTGTATCTCAAAACTGATTGTATCTTTGGCATTTTATATTAAAAGAATTGAAATAAAAGATTTAAGTGAGCCTATTTATAGAAAGTCAATTTTAAAAGTTTTACTCATTGTCAGAGCATTTTTAGCAGTAGTGTGTGGATTAAATGCAAACTATTACAAGGTGGGAGAAGGATGGTTGGTAGATAAAGATTGGGAGCTGTAATAAAATCAAAGAAAAAGATCGATTTTTGATACAAAAGAAGAGACAAAAAGAGCTTAATAAAATGTTCGAGGGTGAGTATATTAAGAATTAGTTAGTAAGTAAAAAAAAGTTATTGAACGATGCCAACAACACGCGGTGTTCCCAAGCGGTCCCCCATCTAAGTACTAACCGCGCCCGACGCTGCTTAATTTCGGTGATCGGACGAGAACCGATGTATTCAGCGTGGTATGGTCGTTGGCGAAAGACGCATGCTTAGAGTACGCTTTTGTATCTCAAAACTGATTGTATCTTTGGCATTTTATATTAAAAGAATTGAAATAAAAGATTTAAGTGAGCCTATTTATAGAAAGTCAATTTTAAAAGTTTTACTCATTGTCAGAGCATTTTTAGCAGTAGTGTGTGGATTAAATGCAAACTATTACAAGGTGGGAGAAGGATGGTTGGTAGATAAAGATTGGGAGCTGTAATAAAATCAAAGAAAAAGATCGATTTTTGATACAAAAGAAGAGACAAAAAGAGCTTAATAAAATGTTCGAGGGTGAGTATATTAAGAATTAGTTAGTAAGTAAAAAAAAGTTATTGAACGATGCCAACAACACGCGGTGTTCCCAAGCGGTCCCCCATCTAAGTACTAACCGCGCCCGACGCTGCTTAATTTCGGTGATCGGACGAGAACCGATGTATTCAGCGTGGTATGGTCGTTGGCGAAAGACGCATGCTTAGAGTACGCTTTTGTATCTCAAAACTGATTGTATCTTTGGCATTTTATATTAAAAGAATTGAAATAAAAGATTTAAGTGAGCCTATTTATAGAAAGTCAATTTTAAAAGTTTTACTCATTGTCAGAGCATTTTTAGCAGTAGTGTGTGGATTAAATGCAAACTATTACAAGGTGGGAGAAGGATGGTTGGTAGATAAGGATTGGGAGCTGTAATAAAATCAAAGAAAAAGAGCGATTTTTGATACAAAAGAAGAGACAAAAAGAGCTTAATAAAATGTTCGAGGGTGAGTATATTAAGAATTAGTTAGTAAGTAAAAAAAAGTTGTTGAACGATGCCAACAACACGCGGTGTTCCCAAGCGGTCCCCCATCTAAGTACTAACCGCGCCCGACGCTGCTTAATTTCGGTGATCGGACGAGAACCGATGTATTCAGCGTGGTATGGTCGTTGGCGAAAGACGCATGCTTAGAGTACGCTTTTGTATCTCAAAACTGATTGTATCTTTGGCATTTTATATTAAAAGAATTGAAATAAAAGATTTAAGTGAGCCTATTTATAGAAAGTCAATTTTAAAAGTTTTACTCATTGTCAGAGCATTTTTAGCAGTAGTGTGTGGATTAAATGCAAACTATTACAAGGTGGGAGAAGGATGGTTGGTAGATAAAGATTGGGAGCTGTAATAAAATCAAAGAAAAAGATCGATTTTTGATACAAAAGAAGAGACAAAAAGAGCTTAATAAAATGTTCGAGGGTGAGTATATTAAGAATTAGTTAGTAAGTAAAAAAAAGTTGTTGAACGATGCCAACAACACGCGGTGTTCCCAAGCGGTCCCCCATCTAAGTACTAACCGCGCCCGACGCTGCTTAATTTCGGTGATCGGACGAGAACCGATGTATTCAGCGTGGTATGGTCGTTGGCGAAAGACGCATGCTTAGAGTACGCTTTTGTATCTCAAAACTGATTGTATCTTTGGCATTTTATATTAAAAGAATTGAAATAAAAGATTTAAGTGAGCCTATTTATAGAAAGTCAATTTTAAAAGTTTTACTCACTGTCAGAGCATTCTCAGCAGTAGTGTGTGGATTAAATGCAAACTATTACAAGGTGGGAGAAGGATGGTTGGTAGATAAGGATTGGGAGTTGTAATAAAAACAAAGAAAAAGAGCGATTTTTCGACAGTAGGAGACCCAGTACTTTTTGAGTGCAAACCGTTCACTATAGACTGTTTATGAATGTTGCGGTCCATTCAATAGATGGCGCCACTACGAAGTTAAGTTAATAAACACAGAGGCCACTATCGTCTCTTCTTCTTCCTTTTGAACGTAACATTGTTAGTTGAATAACTTACTATCCGATTGGAATGAAATTTTCAAGTAAGGTTTGGACTATAGTGTTTACTAAATGTACCAAAAATCAAGGCGATAGCATCAAATGTGCTCTTGCAATTCGACTATGAAATTTTGAATTTCAGTTTCCGGAGGCGGAGGGGGCGTGGCAAAAATCTAAAACAAACTCGATCAATGGTAGATATAAATGAACCTCTCTCGTAATTTAACTTTAAAATTTTATATTTCAATTTCCGGGGCGGAGAGGGGCGTGGCAAAAATCTAAAACAAACTCGTTCAATGCAAGATATAGATGAACGTACATGCCAAATTTGGTCTCTCTAGCTCTTATAGTCTCTGAGATCTAGGTAACTCAAAATGGGACAGACGGACATGGCTATATCGACTCGGCTGTTGATTTTGATCAAGAATATATATACTTTATGGGGTCTGCCACGCCTCCTTCTGCCTGTTACGCACATTTTTTTTGTACAAACTTAATAGACCCATTTGTACTTTTTTAAAGTACTGGGTCTAAAAAGTTGTTGAACGACGAGAACCGATGTATGTATAACGTCGTAACGAAAAAAATCTTAATGTCCCCAAAAAATACTTCAATTTAAAAACTACTGCTATCGAAAAACAAAAACTAGACGACTCACGGTCAGTAGGGCGACTCAAGTTCTAGGGTTCATCAAACGATGGGCAAAGGAATTTGATGACCCGTATTCGACAAAATTACTTTATGTATCTCTTGTTCGTCCGATTCTAGAATATGGTTCGTGTGTTTGGTCTCCACAATACTCTAACCACCAGGATCGTATTGAATCTGTCCAAAAAAATTTCTATTATTTGCTTTACGTGGTTTTAACTGGGTTTCAGGCTTTAATTTACCCCCGTATACTAGTAGACTTCTTTTAATTAATCTACCTACTTTAACTAACCGTCGTATTATGCTTGGCGTCATGTTTATTGTTAAATTAGTTGCTGGCGAAATTGATTCTTCTTATTTATTGAGTCAAATAAATTTCTCAGTTCCTGCCAGGTCTACCCGTAATTATGTACCACTATCCCTTAATCGTTGTACTAATAACTATTCCCTGCATGAACCCTTTCGAGTGCTCTGTACGGATTATAATAGACTTTACAATGTCTTCAATGCAGATGCCTCAATTTTTACTATTAAAAAATTTATCTTATTCTCTCTAACTCATAATAACCAACGCTAACATCATATCAGACCTGATTGGGTTTTTCTTGTTGGGTCTGAGTAATTGATCTTAAATTTGAACTTGCCCATTATATATATATTTTTTTTGTTTTTTTTTTCTATTTATTTTTACATTAAAGCATTTAACTTTTAATATTTTTTATCTATAATGTAACTAAAAACTTACCTGTCGATTGCACATAGTCGACATTAAATAAATAAATAAATATTTTTAAGTTATTTTTTTTGTAACTTTAAATACATATGAATGTCCCGTTCGCGAATGTAGAAATGCTTACTTATTTGCAAAAATTATGAATACATAAATTAATCAATAAAAATAAATGAAAACTTCAAAATATTACGAAATATTATTGCTTAAAGAACATTTTAATAGACAACTTATAGAAAAGTTTCATTTAAATACAAAGGTACTACAAAATCAAAAATAAATTGAAGGTGCAAAAATGTAACTGGTAAAAACGTTTTGAAAGGCGCATGGCTTCCAGCCTGGAAGAGCTTTTTTGATTGAGCTGAAGCTTTTGGCTGCGGCGTCGACATCGGCGCCACAGACAAAATGCAGCCGAGCTGGCAAACCGAGTCACAGTTCAGCTCGAGCTGCGGACGCGGACTGTCGGCCATTTTCATGTGCGGCACTTGCAACATTTGCAACGCGCGGCTTCAAGCGGAAACGGAAGTGCAGCGAGAGGCAAAACGGTTAACTGTACAAACTGTTGCTTGGTGTTATTATTTTGTTGTACCAATTATATTACTTGTACAGGACAGAGACTGACTGAAAGTGAGAGTGAAAAAGAAAGTGAGAGTGAAAGAGAAAGTGAGAGAGTGAGTGTCGTAACGCAATTAAGACAATTAGAAAAGTTTACTTCGGAAATTACAAACAAGCGCAAATTTCAAAATCAGCCAAAAATGGTAAATAACAAAAAAATATGATTTCCTGCTAAGTTGAAACAGTGTATGTGTGTGTGTGTATGTGTGTGTATGTGTGTGTATGTTTGTGTTTTGGGGCTGTCGGCTGTTAAGCTGCGATTTGACATGTTGATTTATGCGCTGCTTTTTCTACGCTCCAACTTCTCACTTACGCTCTTCCAATGTGTCTGTGTTTGGTTGAGTTGAGTGAGTGTGTGTGAAGGATTGTGTTAGTGTGCATGTTTGTTGCTGGGATTACGCGAGTCCCTGTTAGCACTTGTTGCGCCTTGTTTGTCGTACAGGACACTCGCTTAATTGCTAATCCTCACAGCTAACTTTGACGCCAGACGCGTCTAATTACACGTAACTTGCCACACTCCCACCGTGCCCTTTACGCCTCAACGAGAACCTCAACGACAACTACAAACTCTGCCCCACAAAGTGACGCATTTAAAACCAAATTGCCCGCCAAAGTTGTGCCCCACCTGATTTTTGCCACAGTTAGTCACTTAATATGCCATCAACATGAGATTTGCACAAATGGCGAACGCCAAGAATTATGTGTTGCAATAAAATCGATGGGCCAGGGGAAATGTGGGTGCTGATGGGGCCAAATCTAATAACTAAGTTGCGAACGTGACTTTTGCTCTAGAATTCTAATTTGCCAAAGCCAAAGCTGACCAGCCAGCTCAATGTGAAGTGTCTCCCCTTAGGCGCCCCACTAAATAGGCCACACTTTCTTGACGTTTCTTGTATATTGTTTGATCCTAAGTGTTTTATGGACTTTTCTTGTTTATGCTACATACATAGACAGCCACACTCACACAAATATATATTTACTTCTACAAGAAACGCTAATTCTGTGAGGCAAGTGCTGGTCACAACTTAGAAGAGGGAGAAATAGAGAAGTACGAGGTGTGGTTACTCAGAAAATATTTATGTTTGTCTATATACGTATGTAGGTGGGTTCTAAATATGAGCTTAACGGGTGCAGGCATGTAATTAAGCAAAGTTTACTTAAAAGGGTTGAGCTGAACAGCCAAAGCAACTCTAGACGTTAGAGGGTTATGGTTGGAGATTTAACCACAAGTTAATAGCTCTAGAAATGCATTTCGGTTCATTACGCCTTACGATGATGATGATGATGATGGAAAGTAATCATAAAATAGCAGACAGTTTTGGTCACAGGTCAGTGACATTTGAACTTTTTTGATGACTGTTGAAACTATCTCGAAGCTTCCATAAGTAAATGCTACTTTCACAAATAACTCATTCAGTTTTTCAAACATTCAAATCCTTTTTACTTATTCCTTATCTCTTTCCCATTCAATTTTACTATCCGTTTTTTGTTGTGTCATACACAAATCCAACGCTAAATCAAATCAGAACGAATTTGGCCTTAGATTATTTTTGCAAATATATGCATAGCTTTGAAATAAAATAGACATAACCTACAACAAATTTCGAAAGTTGTTCATTTTGTATTGATCAATTCGATTGACTAACTGAGTTAGGTGCTCAAAGAGCTGAAGCCTAAATTGAGTCAGAAATGTATCAATTATGTGGACGCTGATGTAAGCCTCATACTTGCTACTTGCTTAAAACTCATTCGTATTTGCTTATGCAAAATATGTTTACAATACTATTATAAGCTTCAAGCAAAGCTTCTACAAGGTAAGGGACAAGATTTTGATATCCCTGTCATGCATTGACAATTCACGTAATACAAACTTTTTTCGTTCCGACAAGCATTTGTATTAGAGATGAAAGATAAAGAGAGACAGAAAGAGAGAGAGAGAGAGGAGAGTGCTGGCTTTTTCTTTATTCTATTGATTTGTTGTTGCTGCCCACAGATTTTTCGCAAAACCAAAACTGTTGTCCATGTTCTCTGCCTTGAAAGTTACACGGGATTGTGCACTGTGCTATTCAACATTTTTATGATTATTCTATCCATGATTCAGTTCACCTCTCTGCCACTTCCAATGGTCTGTCTGAATGTCTGTCCACCTGAATGATTGGTTGCGGTGGCAACAGGCCATGCTGCGTGATTCCCAGGCACACTTAAATGTAGTTAATTTGATTGAGTGCAATACTTGACTATAATATACCCTGCGATTAACTCTAACCCACTTTTTAACAGTTTATTATACTTTCCACTCACATTTACAAAATAAAAGAGATTTTGAGAAATGTTAATTGGTTGCTCTATAAATTTGGATTTCACACATGCCGGATTAATTATTTGACCTTTTCAGACTGATTGACTTATTGGTTGTTATTAAAACAAATTTGCTTGCCTATCAAAATCTGAATTTGATTTAACTTTACAACTTAAAGGTTGCTGTCCGCAGATTACCCTTTACTTTTCCTTTAAATTGTATACAGTGCAAGTGCGGTTTGCAGACTGCTGATTATTTCACAGCCCCGATTAGATTAAATTAGATTGATCAAGAATTGCAAGATATTAATGGAATTTCGGAAACAGTTCTATGCCTTTTTCCCTTTGGTATACAACTTCAATAAAAATTCAACTTCTAATCTCTTCCTCCAATTACATATTGCATTTACGATGAGTTGTAAAGTAGATTACACATTAAAGTTTTTGTTGCAAAAACCATTCCCGAAATAAGAACACAGTTTATATTTAAGTTTTACGTTATGTTTAATAATTATTTAAACTTGTCACATCACCACGATCTATTCGCTTTAAAATTCGCAACAAGACAGAAAGAGTTCTAGCAGCATGCAACGCGTGCTCGTCAATTTATTTAAGCAACAAAGGTTGCTAGACTATCGTCGCGACTTGCAACATTCAACATGAGGATTGTTGTTGCTTTTGCTGAGGATATTAATGTCACAATGTTGCGGGCTATTGTATAATGTTGCAAAATGTGTGTTGCTAAACTTAGCGCTGGAATTTATAATATTTAACAGTTTTAAATTAATTAGTTCGGATAGTTCGGACAATTCTGCGTCTTAAATCGTAGTATATAATCTAAAATATAAGTTATAAGTGCTAGAATTATAAAAGTAATACGAGTAATCTAAGAGGCAGAAAATTTTATATAATAACATTATAAAACTTGTAACTCCAACAATTGTAATTTCATTTTATTACAGCTGAAGAATATTGTAATGCAAGTATACGAGTATCCTCTCAGCAGACACGCCATTTAGGGGGTATAAAGACCAACAGGTACCGCACTGAATACACTCATATTTATATACATACATTTGTACACACGAGTATTCAGTTACTCTCTTTCATATTATTTGCTTTACAATATGAGCACGTATCCACGCTTTGTGGCAGGTTGCGGGAGTGGGTGACTTGGCTATTGTATGCACAATGGATTTCTAACAGACATGAGTGAACGTTGGGAGCGGGGTCAGGTAGAAACAAACAAACTCTGGAGCAAACGCAATGCCAACAGTTGGGACTCTTCGGAAGAAACGTACAATAGAGATATACATATGTATAGACATATAGAGATACATATGTTAAGTATATATATAGACATGGACCCAACAGAAAAATATGATTTGCCAAAAAAAAAATATTATAAATAATTTTTAAACTCAATGGAAATAGTTTACTTTTATTTAACTTTAATTTCATAATATGCGAATTGTTTAATTTGCTGTTTCTGCGGTAACTAACACACAAAATCTTGTAACTCGTCATTGCGATTTATCTTTGCGATAAATAAAAAAAAAACATAACTTTTATACGTCGAACAGTGGCAAATTCACGAGACTCAAGTGTCAAAAATCAAAACTCACGAGGTGGAAATTAGAAAAATTTAAATGCAGTTGGGTAGAGAATTATTATTTTTCACTTAAAATTTAGTTTAACAAATTTAGAAATTTTCAAGTGATAAAATAATAAAGAAAAATATTAAATTTTATTAAAATATTTTTTTTTGAGTTTTTTAGTATTCTCAAAAGTGAATAAATCAAAAGTTTGAGTTCGATAATTTATTTTTAAGATATTCCTCCGATTATAAGATATTGCATTCATATTAAAGCTACAAAAATTTACTATTCAACTATTAAACTATTACTATTGGATCAAAAGATATGATTTTCGCAAAGTAAAAAGCTAAAACGGCCCACTGCATTTGTATTTTTAATTTTTTTTTATTTTGAGCCGAATGCTGCAATTCACCCCATACATTTCTTGTAGGAGCAAGTGGTTGAAGAATGTAAAAAGGAAATGCTGTATTAAAAACGAGAAACTCAAATCAAAATTTGTAATATGTATAAATAAAGAGCTATCTTTTGCGCGCCAAAGATTGTTTACCCTTGCAGAGACCTGCATTCAAATTTCGACATATGACAAGTTTACGATATAGTAGTCCGAATATATCTAAATTTGGTCAGATTGTAAAAACCGATACCAGACACACAATCTGTCAGTTTCGTTAAGACATCTAAGAAACAAAATAGTTTTTCATAAGTTGATTTTTAGCAGATCGTTCCTTTGACAGATACATGGTATAGTAGTCCGATTTTATACACATTTGTTCAGATTCTATTTTACGATTACACACATACAATATGTGAATTTGGTTGACACATATTATGAAACAAAAAAGTTTTTCATACCAAGAGTGGATTTTAAACCGAATGTTTCTATGACAGCTATAAGAATATTTCGTCGATTTTACTTACACATAAAAGTTGACATTTTCTTTATGTACAGTATTTTCATAAATTCTTTTGCAGCAGAAGAAATCAAAAGTGTTAATAAAGGAAATAACAGAGACCATAACAAACTTTTAAATTTAAGTCCACTAACAAAAAGAGCTAAATATGATAAAATATACTAATTTTTGTGATTCCGATCTGAGTATTTTTTTTGACGTAAACATCAAGGATGTCTATGACTTTTAACTTAAAAGTTTTAAGTACAATATTTTTGTCAGTTTGCCGGAAAATATTAAAAGTATATTATTCTTATGCACTTGATCACAGAGCAAGTTTCCTGATAATAAATCGATAGATTCGTAATAACAACAATAACATATTGGAATAAAGTTGAAATGCAACTTGAAACATTTTCATTTCTAATCAGCCAAGTCAAGATTTTAGAAATGAAAGCTGGTTTAATTTGTTTGAGGTGGACGCTAATACAATTATGTCGTATTGCGCACGTTGACAGCTCCAACTGTCTAACTGTCCGACATACCTGACTCAGACGCAGACTTAGTTAAAGTTAGGAATCTTTGGAAGGCTGACAAACTACTTGAACAAATCTTTGTAGCCAATACAAAACTTGTGTGTTGAGGTGTGTGTGAAGGGTGTGTGAGAGTGAGATTGTTAAGCCAGTCAAAATACAAATAATAACTTTTTACCACCAACACATAGCAGGGGAGCAGAGACAGAGAAGGCAACAGCGACTTGTTGTTGCATGCAACAAGCGATGGAGATCACAATTTTAAAGCTGCAATAAAATGATTTAAGAGTTTGGCATCTTGGCTGAGTCGACAGGGGAGGGTTCAACCAAAGCCACTTGGGCTGTCTACTTTGGTGGTGCTGAACGCAAAATTCAAAAACAATTTGCAGACACACATACACACAGAAATACACACGCACAACAAATTTGCTAAGCCCGTGAGGCATTAAAGTGGAGTTGTGAATGTGTGGGTCTGTGGGTGTGAGAGTGTGTATGTGAGTGTGACAGTTGCCATTGCCATTGCCTTGAACATGGCCTTTATGCGCTCTGCGTTTTATTGTAGTTTTCATTATTTTATTAAATAAAGATAAAACCATAAATTATGTTTACTCACTGCGACCTTTTAGGCAAATATGTGTGCGTGTGGTTGAGTGCGTGTGTGCGGGTGTGCTGGTGTGTATGTGAGTATGTGTTGAGTAATAGCCCATAATATTTACACATGAGTTGCGACCAACTTTCAGCACCATTAGCAGCAGCAGCAGCATCAACAGCAACAGGAGAAGCAGGAATAATAAACCTCTCTCCCTTGACTCCAATTCCACTTGGATAAAATGGCACAACAACAGCATAGCTGGGATGGAGGAGAATCCGCGGCAAGTGGTACTGGTGGCTATGGACATGAACATCCACATTCCCATGGGCATGGCGGTAGCCACAAGACGCCAGCGCGTGCGGCAAGCAATCCTTTGCCCTATAAAGGGGCTACGCCCAAATCGCCCAGGTGAGTAAATACAAGTAAGTGATAAAGTGAGATGAGATGATTTTAGAGAATATTTGTGGCACACAGAAGCTATCAAGCAGCGCCGCCTTCGGTGTATGCCACGCCCACCCAGTCAGCTTATGGTTATGGAGGCTATGAGCCACCTCGTAGTCCCAAGATTACAACAACCTATGCGAATGATAGCTGTGATGAGGTAAGCAGCTCAACGCCCTCATCCTATTATCAGACCCCAACATCGGGATCCATTGACGACTCCTCCTCATCCCTGATGAGTGGCCATGCGGCTCGTAGTCCCAAATCTCCGTGTAAGTTTATTTTTGATGCTGTCAGTCCAGGTCCTGGCATGGATCAAGCTGCATTGGGTAAAAAGTTTGAGTATTACGAGCCCATCTCACCTGACGATGGCTCCTTGTACTACGAGCCACCAAGTTCGCCACGTCGTCAGGGCTCCAAGAAGCTGTTGCGCTCCAAGCCGCCGATAGATCAGTTGCCGCAGTTGACAACAACTGGGGTGAGGGGTCAATTATCAAGTGGCAAGCGGCGACGGGATGAATGGGAATTGCCGGTTATAACTAAACTCGATGTACGTTGTTTAAATGCAGTTGCAGTTGCATCTGCATCTCCAGCGAGTGGTGGTGGTGGTTATAACAGTGGTGGGACAGCCAGCGGCTCAACAGGAAGTTACTACGGCTTAAAGCGCGACTCCTGCGTAACGGAGTGCACACAACTGTCCATGGAATCCGGAGAGACAACACAGCATACGAATAGCACACTGGTGACCACCACAACCACTAGCTTTAGTTATACTGACACGGATGCTGGCCTTGTCACCACAGATGAACCACAATCGCATCGCCAGCGTCGTCATGCCATCAACATCACTTCGAATCCTGGCTACCAAGTACTCCACAGTTCCCATTCCACTTTGGATCGTACCTGCTCCGACAGTGTTGTCTCTTTGCGCTATCGCAAATCCACCAGCGATCTCACCAAGGACTCTGAGCATGAGCTCAGCGGCTGCAAGCCGGTAAAGCCAAAGCGAGATGCCGTCGAGTATAAGCCTCGTCGACGGGGCAGCTCCAAAGGAGGTCTCGCCTATCTCGCCAGTCGACGCAGCTCGAGGGAGTCCATGAAGAGCGCCTGCTCCAATACTTCCATCTTCTCCAACGATGACATCGGACCATTGGCCTTCCAAAGCTCCAATCGAGGCCGACAGCGTCGCACTTCCAATTTTCTCGAGTTGCCAGGTAAATATAAACACCATGAACAAGAATGTAGGATAAAGTATTCTAATATATGTATATTGTACATACATATATATCATGATCAAAACATGATGATATCATGATAAAAAACAAACTCACCTCGCAACCTTTGTATTAAAAAGTTTGTAATTGAAATTGTATTCTTCTATTTGCGGAGGCGGTAGGAGCCATGGCAAAATTTTAAACAAACAAAGAATATATGTACTTTATGTGGTCTGACAAGTCTCCTTACGCCTGTTACGCTCTTTTTTAACAAACTTAATATACCCTTTAGTGCTTTTTTTAAAGTTCAAGGCTTACAAAAAAGTTACAATTTACAAAATGATCGTGTTTTTTAAGAAGGGATCTTGCATTTTAGATCATTCCTTGTGAAAAAGTAGTTTTGCTAAATAGAATTTTGTTGCCTAATGCAATTATAGACTGTTTTACAAAGTGAGGAGATTTTTTTCTTCCAATCCTTGTTTCTAAACTCATCTAAGAAATGTTTTCATCCTTTTCCAGTTCCCGATCACATTCGACCGCGTGTCTGCTCGCTTCCGGAGCGTCCATATAATCCAAGGGCCAGCGATGATCTTTATCGACTGCGACACTTTTCCATTAGTAAGGGTAACGTGGTCAATTGTGGGGACTCGATAATCTCGCGAAG
Source organism: Drosophila neotestacea (assembly GCA_035044365.1). NCBI lineage: Eukaryota > Metazoa > Arthropoda > Insecta > Diptera > Drosophilidae > Drosophila > Drosophila neotestacea. Next base: position 167,074 of record JAWNMD010000536.1, on the reverse strand, counting down.
ATCGCGTAGTAATACGAGTGTCAACTCAACCAATAGCCGGGCCAGTGAGAGATCACCGTTTGAAGGTAGCTGCTGTGGTGCCGGATATGCGAATGTCGACTCTCTGCCGGCTTCGCCAGATGAATCGGAAAACCTGGAACCTCCGCCCCCGGCACGATATCGGGTCGTCATGCTGGGAGATGCAGGAGTGGGAAAAACGGCTCTGGTGAATCAGTTTATGACGTCGGAGTACATGCACACCTACGATGCAAGTCTAGGTAAGTTGACTGTCCAGACTGGCTGCGCCCACTGAGGAGTCGGGAGAAGTCGGTAAGGCAGTGAGTAGTTTGTGCTACCCTTAGATGTGGAACCTATGCGTGTTTATGGTCCAATGCCAATCCCATTGCCCGCTGGTTTCCGCTTCTGTCTATAGAGTTTAATTCTGATCTGAGTTTTAGACGATGAGTTCGGCGAGAAGACGGTTAGCGTTTTACTGGACGATGAGGAATCCGATATGGTATTCATCGATCATCCCAGCGTTGAGATGAGCGTGGAAAATTCTTTGTCTACCTATGAACCGCACGGCTGTGTTGTTGTCTTCTCTGTTGTGGATAAGGGTTCCTTTCGCGTTGCAGAGGAGATAATCAATTATTTGTGGCAGGAGAACTACACCAAGGACAAGGCAGTCATATTGGTTGGCAACAAAGCCGATTTGGCTCGAGCAAGGCTTATCACATCACAGGGTAAGCAATAGCAATCAACAGGGATTTTAAACTAGAGATGAACGCGTGACACGACCTTAAGAATTTTGACCATGTCGTGTCAATTTTGTCTTCTCTTTGCCTTGATACGCGACCATCTCTAGGTGAAAGGGAAAGTTAAGGAAATTCAGGACTTAATTATGATGGCTTGATTTCATTGCCATTTCTCTTTTCACTTTTCCCATTTCCCATTTCCCATTTCCCAACTCTCCATACTCAATCTTATTTTGTATTTCATATTTCACTCTTCACTTCTGCTCTGCTCTCCCCCACAGAAGGTAAAACGTTGGCCGCCTCACGCGATGCCAAATTTATTGAGACGTCCAGCGGCATACAACATAATGTCGATGAACTGCTCGTCGGCATATTGAAGCAGGTAAGGAAGGAATGGGAAAAGAAAAGGAACAGGAGAAAGAGAAGGAAAGGGAAAGCGATATACCAGGTGATGGTTACGCTCGAGTAACTTTCATTCCATTCTCGGAATGGAAGTGTGGGGGCTTTGTGGTTATTTAGGTTTAGGTGCGAAATACACGCAACGCATTGATGCATGCGAAAATTGTGCAGGAAATAACTTAAATGGATTTGTGGCTGGTCCGTTGGGTGGTTGAGGGTGATTCTAAGGCTCGTGGTTAGTGATTGGTTGAACTTGTCGGCCGCAAAGGCTCACTAATTAATGAAAATTGTGTCGATGTCCGGACATATAATGTTAATGAAAATTACAAACGGTTTCAATTGCAGTGAATTCTTGAATAACTTTGTATTTCAGATGCGCCTAAAGGAGACTCGCGAAAAGAAAGCTACCTCATCGAAGATGAAAACTTCACGTACTCACATATCTCTGCATCTGGCAAAGGAAATTCTACAAAAAATTTGCCTAAGCGACATTTCCAAATCCAAAAGCTGTGAAAATCTTCATGTTCTTTAAGGAAATCAACCAATCAGGCAACAAAATGAAAACAGACCCAGAAACCAGAAACAAAGAGCTAAACATAAAAAAAAAAAAACAAATATAAAATTATTTTGCTAGCATTTTAAACATATACTTATATAAACATATATGTATATGTAGTATACATCTACACCAAAACATGAATGCATAAAAATATAGCCAATATAATATGACATACTTGTACCTACATATATAATAGCCAGTGCTCAGCTTGCAAAAACTGTTTTTGATGTTCTCTTTTTAAAGCATTTTTACGAGTATTATAAAATCTAAAAATTATTATGAATGTTGCAAATATGTTATAGCCAATTTGTGTACGACATAAGCCATACTACAGACCTACATATACGCTAATGTGTGTGTGTGTGTTGAGAAAAGGTTATTAAACTCAGATACAGAATGAACTTGATAATTTTGTTTTAGGTCAATGTGTTTTAGTAGCAATGTCGCGTCGACAACAAATTGACACCATAATAAAGTTGGTATTATTTCTAACATGGACATTATTAAATAGTTTTAAATAAGCTGGGGAAATAACTTGAATGTTGCTTATTAACTTTGTCATGTAGATGAGAAAGGGAACTTTAAGTTAGCAAGGAAAATCAGCTTGAACTAACTTGGCCTGTGATGTTTACCACACCTCGAAAGACTAATCCAAAAGGCCAAGTCATTGGCATATAGCTCGTGTGGTCAGGCCTCCGATTTTGCGATTATTTCTTTTGTTTATGGCGGATGTTTGATTGGCTCTCGGTTCTCTGACCCAGACACAGACACAAAAGTTATCGTCGGGTGCAAGTGTCTGGCATTGATGTAGGCACCGTACCTACTTTTCATGGCAGACCTTGCTGATAAGGTGCAAAGCGAGACGCGTGTCTGAAAAGGCCTAAGATTGGGCGTGCCACACACGTACATTGGTATAAGTAATTAATTATAAGTATATTTATATGTGTTCCATGCGAGATTTATTTTAATTCAAAATAATATGCTGTCAATTTTTTTCTAAAAAAATAAATGTCAAGAAGAACTCTTTGACTAAGAATACAAAATTTTTAAATGTGTTTTAAGCGTTCACATACATATATTTATGAAGTTTATGAACAAGCTCCTTTGAGTACTTCGAAACAAGCTACAAAATCTCTTCCAAATCGCTAAGAATTCTCATATCGGAATGACTGTTAAATGTTGACTGTTGTTATTAACTAAGCTAACAAAAACTTTATTAAACATACTGCAAATGTTACTGAAAATGATACAATGCAAATATCTATACAAACATATATATAAAGTATATTTATGTAAACTCTTTTAGAAGACATTATGCGAATGTATAAGAAATATTTACACTGTCTTCTATTAACTTCTAACTAATACTCTTAAGTAAAAGTCGCAGGTCTATTAAAAAGGTACTATATACACTCTTTATTTCTCACAAACACACATACAACCACACATACAGCCACACATACACACACTTATGCATCAGCACTCTATTGAAATTGGAACGTGAGCAAAGAACTTAGTCTTGCTTTTCCATTAATGCATTTAATCTTTATTTGTCAAAAACTCCCAAACACACACTCAAGCTGACAGACTTTAATATTTGTTCGACTGCAGCTTAATAATCAAAAATATGGAAAAATATAGCGCAAGCTAACTTTGGCGCGGCAAAGTTTGGATGCCCTTGCAGTGCCCTGTGTAAGCCGTCAGATTTTTTACAAAATTTGTTATACATACTAAATGTTGGTTTCGAACCGATCGATCCTATGGCAGCTATATGATATAGTAGTCCGATTTACACTAAATTTGGTAGGAATGTATAAAACTATACCAAACAAACAATCTGTGTTTGGTTGATTGAGATATCTTAAGAAACAAAAAAGTTTTTCATACTAAATGTTGATTTTGAACCGATCGTTCCTATGGCAGCTATATGATATAGTTGTCCGATTTACACCAAATTTGGTAGGAATGTATAAAACTATACCAAACAAACAATCTGTGTTTGGTTGGCTGAGATAGATTAGGAAACAAAAAAGTTTTTCATACTAAATGTTGATTTTCAACCAATCGTTCCTATGTCAGCTATATGATATAGTTGTTCAGATTTGGTAAGGATTTATGAAACTGTATTAAACATACAATCCGTGAGTTTGGTTTAGATATGTTGAGAAACAAAAAAGTTTTTCATACTAAATGTTGATTCCGAACCGATCGTTCCTATAGCAGCTATATGATATAGTGATACGATCCGGCCGGTTCCGACATATGTACTGCGTGCAGCAAAAAGACGGACCTTTACCAAGTTTCATCAAGATAGCTTTAGAACTGAGAGACTAGTTTGCATAGAAACAGACAGACAGATAGACGGACAGACGGACATGGCTATATCGACTCAGCTCATCGCCCTGATCAAGAATATATTATATTTGTGGGGTCTGTGAGGCCTCCTTTAATGCGTTACACATTTCGTGACAAATTTATAATACGATCTGCAAGGGTATAATAAAAAGGAGGAAAACTTTTGCCTAACTCAACTTTTAATTTGCCGTTCGCAAAGTGCACAACACTCACAGAAACACAGAAAACACAGCTAGTAAAGAGTAAAGGTAAAACAATGCTAAATAAAACATATTAAAAATAAATGAATATGAAATAGAAAATATATATATAAACAGGCGTATACGCAATCTGCATCGCACATACGCGATATGTGCCCAAGCGGCGGCTTTAAAATGATAATTACTCATAATGCATTAACTTGCTAAGCATGAATTCAAATCAAAGCAAACTAAATGCCCACCGAATTTATTGTGAACTTTTAAATGTTTAACTAAAGACAACATTTAAATCGATTGTCTTTGAGTGCAATTACATACTTAATTATTTAGTAATTTTCATGTGCTATAAAAGAAGCTAAAAGCTGAGGTCAGCAGTGGCAGCGAGAAACATAGCAAGAAGCTATGCGAATAGGGAGAAAAGTGGTGAGAAGAGCACTGAATTAATAACGAGAAACTAAAAGCTCAACGAGAAGCATTGCGGAGAACGCCCAAAACGACCTACTTAGATAGAAGCGTGTCGAACAGTTGAAAGTTATATTAATAAACATATATAATGAAAAAGTAGTCTAAAATTTGCGAAATGTGTAGCAAGAAGAAGAAAAGCTTAGTGTGAACTGTAGAAAGAAGCAAAGTCAGAAGTGTAAAGAGTAGATCAAGAAAAATAATAATTACAAAAAGCTTTAAAACATCCTACAGTCAAAAAGTTATTCAACTTATACTAATTGACTATTCGAATTCGCTTCGCTTCGACTTCTCCATGCGCTTCTCCCAACACTAAGCACTCCTCGTAGCCATTTCGATTTCAACCAAAAGCATAACTGTACATACATATATATTTTTCCACTGTACATTATGCACTATGCAACAAACGGAATTTTTATTTTTTTTGTGACTTGCTTAACTTTTCCTGCAAATTCACTAACAAATAGACCTAATTATTAGAAATTTTGAGTATTTTATTTTCAATAGACTGTACATAACATATTAAAGAACATGGAATAGAAGTGAAAATTTTGTTGCATAGTGTTGTTGCAAAATGAGAATGCAGAGATCCATTATAAATTGAACAAAATGTGCTGATATCATGATGATGAGTCTGCAGAATAAATAAAGAGAAAAACTATTTGAAGACAACTTACAATTAAGATAAAAAAAAGTGCAATTTGTTGTTGTTGTACTCTGTCGCAGTCTCTATAAGCATTATAAAGGACAAACTCTCAAACTCTGTGTTTCACTCTGGGCTGTGGGTTTTGGGATGTGCAAAATAAACGAGATGATGAAGATGAAGTTGATATTGCTCCTGCACTTGGCAGACACATGGTGCCAACTCATGCGACGGGTTCTCAGCTGTTGCGCACTTGTGGCTCATTAACAACGGCCGCAGGGTGTCAAGAGAGGAGGTCTGGGGTCTGGGGGATACCCACTTTAGGCGACACAAAAACGCGTTAAGTGCCTGATGTCAATCACAGTCGGTTGGGCCGCAGGGCCTGAACATTGTCAGGATTACATGCTTCGGTGCATCCAGAAAAGGACTCTCTCATTTCGTTGCTGTTACAGTATTAGTTGATGTCCTGTTTGCTATCGTTGCTGTTGCTGTTGTTGTTGTTGTTGTTGTTGTTGACAGGGAGAGAATCAATCAAGTGCAAAAGTTTCCATAATTAACTTAAAGTTGACAATGCGCCTTATCTGATTGATGGGATCAGTCCTTCTGTGACTCGGTCGAAAGGACAATGCAATAATTTCAACTCTCCTGATCTCCGCCTGCCGTCACATGCGAGTCTCATCATTTTAATGAGCTTATCTCATTATATTTAACGCTCCGGCTTCCCGGCTTCCTTCTATCGTTCTTCGCATAACTCATCTACTTAGGGAAGGCACAGGACTTATTATACAAATTGCAAGGCCATTTTGTTCCTCGTTTTTTTTGTCCCATCTTCATATTTTTTCTTTTCGTCTGCTATTTGTTTGCTTCGTCTTATTTTGTTGTCATTTACAATTAAGTTTGTTGTTTGCTTTCCCAGGACGAGGGCGATCAAATAAAACTAATTTAAAGTTCAATAAAGAAAGCGCAAAATGATGTATACATGTATACATAAATATAAAGGTATATATATATATATATATATATATTAGTACAATCCATCTCGAGCTGTCCTTTAATCAACGACCTACTCATCATCCTCATCCTCGTTGTCATGCTCATCATCATCATTATTATCGTTGGCAACCAAAACAAATATTGACATACTTTAAATAATTTATGAATATACAAGCAATGGCATTGGCATTGACAGTGCCAATCGAAGGATCCTGGATTCATGGTACTGCGTCCCTGGACATGACGGTGTCGTAATTGTAATTGAGAAAGTGCGTCAAGACCTTGGGGCGGAGGAAGGGGAGTGGTTATCACTCCCTTATACCCTTACAATCGTGTACTATCCTCAGCGACGACACGCAAATCGATTAAGAACTTAACAAGGATTTTACCGGGATAACAAGACGAGTTTAATGTGCCACAGCCCAAAGGGGAAGCGTCCAATTAAAGCCGCACATTTAAGTCGAATTAGTCAATCTAAAAGGATGTAAAGCCAAGAAAGCGGAGCCTTTAGTAGATCCCTACTTGATGTCAAAATCTATCCATATCTTTTAAATATTGCATATACTTTCAGAGACCTACATTCCACTTTTGACATATGACAGCTTCATGATACAGTAGTTTGATTTTCTGTGAGGTTGGTTGAGATATCTAAAGAAACTAAGTTTGCCTCGCCTCTTTAAATGTTTAACACATTTTCGAAAGAAAATTATAATTTCCTCTGCTGGGGTATACAAATATTCTTATTATAAGTTTTTTGAAAGCTTGCCACGCGGCTTATAATAGTTAACTACAAAAGAAACTCAATTAAATTTATTTCACACATTTTTTGTTTATTTAATATAACATATTAATTAATAAGAATGTGTGAACAAGTACAAAATCTTAACTACTTTATACAACAGAACAAAAACAGATTATTTTATTTATCCAAAAATTCCCTTTGAGCTGTGTGGGTGTGTGAGCTAATTAAATAATATGCTTATTTGAATCTTATTCCAGCATTGCCTATCTATTTCTTGCGTTATATTAACAGAGATTTGAAGCACACAAGATAACGGTATTTGGTATTTACAGCAATGCTTAACCCTTAGCTGCCCGTCATCGTCACCTTTTTTGAAGGTAATATCTTAAGAGGATCAAAAAGGATGCGAAGTAAAGTACACAACATTTTTATAGAGCACAAGCTGTTTACCTAAAAACTGAGTGAGTGTGAGACTGAATTCGTGTGTGTGCTTGTGTGTGAATATAGTCAACACATGGGCTGACATTCTAGCTGCCCAGGAACAGAAAAACTGAAAAGCAGGAGTAGCACTCGTTCCCTCAGACTCACATGCTGTTAACGTTTATGAAGAAATATTCGCGCTCGAAGCTGGCACACTCGGGACTCATAACCAAATAAGTTGAATTTTTATAAAGTATGCTTTACTTTGCTGACGTCCACGCGCAAATTGCCAAACAAACCACCGGCGTTGTGTCCCTGCTCGCCTCGCAAACTGGAATTTAGGCAAATGAAACTTTAAGCAATGTGAAAAAATGAAATTTAAATAACGATTTATAGCCTTTGAAGTATGATTATTTGCACAGACGTCAAGCCGGCTATGGAAGTGGTAACGAAACGAACTGACGTCACACAATAGAATAACTCAGTGCAAGAAGGCGACTATCGAGTGCACTTAAAACAAAAAAACTAATTTTGCAAACGATTCTTGAACTAAACTGAAAAGTTAAATAATGAACTAACATTGTTGATAGTAACTTAAACCTATAGTAGGACCAAACTAGAGGATTCCAAATGACTGTTGAAAAGCGGTGAAGAACTGTATAAATATACAGTTTGTCTAAATATCGTAGAAGAGCACTCCTCCAAGTTGGTGTTCACTAAAACAGTCAAAATTATTTTATTACTTTTTAAAGAAAACAAAACAAAAAATTTATTACTGAATCTGCATAAATTTGGACAAAATCTTGCGAAAGATACGTAATCAAACTAGAGATGGGTAAAATATTGCATACCATGTTGGTGTCTTTAGGTCTAATAGTCGCTGAGATCTATGCGGGTATCAACTCGGTTGGTGATGGTGATCAGAAATATATAGTATATACTTTATGATATATATAATTTTTGAAATTTTACTGCTGAATGCCTGATGTGGAAAGGGTGTCAAACATTTTTGCTTAGTGAATGTGCTCAATAAAAGTTAATTTTCTTGACTATGGCTAGCACGAGCCAAATAAAGGCCAAATTCGTAATCCGTTCAAACAGACAAACAGGCGGCAGTAGGCGGAAAACACAGGGCAATAGCCAAGCTGTTGAAAGAGTCAAAGGCCGCGCAGTGCCCGCAGGGAAGCGGGGTTGTAACATCCCAATGAGATGTGTGTCTGTGTGCCGTCAAAATCAAATAAGCTTTGAAAGAAGGGGTGCCGACGGAGACGGGTTGGACAGGAGGGGATACGGGATAGGCAACCAATCAGACCTGATGCCAGGCTTGTTGCTGTCACTGTCGACGTCGCCGTCGCCGTCGCCGTCGATGGCTCGTGCTTAAAAGCAATGCCATGAAATTGCTTTTTGCAAAAAGGTAACGCTTACAGCAACAAGTGAGCGCGAGTCTAAGTATGTATAAATGTATGTATATGTAGATATGTGTGTGTGGGTGTGTGTGTGTTTTTCAGTAGGTGGGGTACAAAGGAAATGAGAAAAGGTTGTTGCAGGCTTCCTTTTGCCGCTTTATGTGCGCTGTGTAAATTTGCGTAGAGGTCGACGAGCAATGAGGAAACAGGAAGTTGCCAGGACATTGTTTATTCCTTAGTGGCAAACAAAGCAGCCGCAAACGCACCGTATTGCGTAAAAGTCATAGCAAATGTAGGCGCCTAAAAAACGCAGAAGACCCCTGCTTGTTGAGGCTGGTCCCATAAATTACTACAGGAATTTAAATTGCAACGTCCTTCAAATGTCTGTACTTTTTTTTTTAATTTAGAACCTATATTCTAAAAAGGACAAAGAGCCTATTAGGTTTGTCACAAGATCCAGTATTTCTTAAAAGTATGTAGCCTTCTCTAAACGTTGCGCAAATCTTGGTTGTTTTTAAATCGTACACGCCTCCTTTCGCCCCCGCAAATAGAGAATAACAAATACTATAGTCCGGATCTAACTTAAAAATTTTATCTTGATCGGACAACTCGAAAGTTATATAACAACCGATTTGCAGAGCATCAGGCCATATGAAGAAGTACAAAGCTTACGGAATTTCTCTTTTGTTTGTTCATATCTGTTTAAAGAAATTACAGGGTGTTCCACAGTCGATTATGTTCCACTGTAGCCTTTATAGATATTTGTATCATTTTATTTTACTAAATTTTGTGTTTGTGTGTGTGTGTGTGTTTTTTTAATATGGTCAAAACTAAAATGTTTAAGACGAACGTTGACAAAATAATCTGTTAAATGTCTGTAAGTACACAAGGGTGGTGACGGGGTGTGACACTGGGGACCTCTGAGACAATAAGCAGACGCTAAATGGACGCAATTTTTGTTGTTGTTTCACAGCCAAATGTTAAAACGCCATTTTCACAAAGTTTGCCCCAAAGTAAACAGACGAAAAGATGACGCACAGTGGGACCAATACGCAAAGCTATAATAGGGAAACTAAAAGCAATTACAGTAATTGGGTAGGACACTTGTAAGCGTAAGATAATCAAAAATATTTAGGAGTAAAAAACACGTTACTCCTCTATTGAATCTTGAATTATTATATGATTTGCTCTAATTATGTTTATCAGTCTAACCAATTCTATTGCATTATTTGCTGCATACTTCTATGTCGTCTAGGAAAATAACATTAGTTTGAGATAATGTGTAACTCCCATGGAATCTTATTACTTTTATTTTATGGTTTACTAGCGTCTAAGAAAACTTCCCTGCAGAGATTTTTTTAACTAGTTATTATAAAAAACAGTAGTTTTCTAACTAGCATGTGTCAACCAGCATCTGAACAACTAGTTTTATGACTAGTATGAAAGCAACTAGTATTTGAACAACCAGTTTTATGACTATAAAGGGGCATAAAGTGTAAGAAGCCAATATTTCTAGGACTAGTTAAAAAATGATTGGTTGCCAACGGACTAGATCTAGACTAGTAAGTCAGTAATTGTGTCTTTAAAACTGTCTTACGAGTAGCTAAAATGAGATGGGAATGAAAATACATAGCTGGAAAGGACAGCCCCTGCTTTCAATTGTTATAAAAAAAGAAATATTTCTATAACTAGTATGAAAGCAACTTGCATTTTTTTTTTATCTTTTTTATCTTTGATTTAATGTTTATAAGTTTTGCAAGTTATATTCCACTGTGCTGACTCAAAAAAAGTTGATGAAAACAAAGACGACGATGGCAACGGCCGAAGCATAAAAGTCAAAGGCAACCAACCAACGAAAAAAAAGCATTATTTTACTTTCTTTACCTAACTGAGTTGTTGTTATATTTGTTGTTGTTTGTATTGCAGCTTTATCAACGCCCTTTGCCAGCAAACACACTTGTTGAGCATTAAGGGAGATGATGAGATTGCGAGCGAAGGGGAGAGGTAAAGTATAGAGAGAAGGAGCAGCAGATGGAAACCAGAAATAATAGCAACAATAACAACATCAAGAAAGCAACAAAAATGACAAAGAAATTGAAATTCTGTCGGTGCGCGAGTGTGGGTAGGAGTTAGTGACTCAACGTATACCCTGTAATAAAAGTAAGAAATGAGAGTGTATAGAGAACGGCTTTATGGTGCAGTATGTTTATCTGTTTAGTTTTATCTTTTGAAAGTTAACAAACTAAATCAAAACACAATTAAAAAGTAAATTTAAATTTGACCAAGAACACCGACCATTATGTTTATAACTTTATCTAACAGTTTAAATAAATTTACTTTTTCATCAGAATTATTTCAAAAGTAATTTTAACATTTTCTTTTTAACAATTTTAAATTCTTTTTGGCCGACTTCAGCTTAAAGGGCTCAAACAGTCTGTAACTGCTTACAGGGTATTTGCTAGTAAATTATATCTCAGCATGTGACTGCGTGTTTGTGACCTTTACCCCAGGCTTTTCTGTTACTGGCTGGAGATAGAGTCAAAGTCGGGAGAAAACTTCGTTATTACACACTTCAGACACACTCTCCCACACACACAAACATACAGATTCACAGTGCAGTCGACAGATGCCGGGCGAAATGTTGCATGAAGAAAGACTAAACGCTAACGCGACTCCTGCCGATTACCCGGACTTGCAGCTGCCACATTGGCTTTCAACATACATACATAAGAACGATTCGTTGACAATTTCACTTGGAAGCAGTCTTGCCTTCTTCTTACAGACTTGCCAATCCAATTGAAACTTAATGTGGGCAACGTTGCAAAAACTTTGCCTATGTTGAATGTCTTTTACCCCTTCTATATCCATTCAATGGGATTGCAACAGAAATGTGTGTTGCAACCAATTTGCAAGTTGCTTCCATCTTGATGCTTGATGGTTTTTGGCCTGCGTTAATGTTTGCATTGCACTACGACAGGTGGCGCTCGTGTGGGCGTTTAAAACTGTTAACTGTTTACCTGCCTGATTGATGGCTTTCTCCCTCTCTGTGTGTGTGAGTATTGCATGTGTGTGTTGGTCATTTGCGCTTCAATTATGTAAATTTACGTGCATTTTTCAATATGCATCGGGAATAAAGTGCGTGGCATGACATAATGAACAGTCATTCACTCACACAGGCACAAAGAGAGTGTGCTTGTGGGTGAGTTGGGATTTAATTTTCCATCGTATTGCAATCTGAGCGGATTTTTCCTATACATATTGTGTTTAATGACTGCAACTTGAGAGCGCATTTCATTTGCATAATGAGTGAGTCTCTGTTTTTATATCCTTGATACTCGTACTATAATTTTGATAGGCTCTGTGTAACGTCTAAATTTCCCTTAATAAAAATATAGCGCAAGCTAACTTTGGCGCGCCAAAGTTTGGATACCCTTGCAGTGCCGTGTAAGCCGTCAGATTTTTTACAAAATTTGTTAAATGTTGATTTTGAACCGATCGATCCTATGGCAGCTATATGATATAGTAGTCCGATTTACACCAAGTTTGGTCAGCCTGTTTAAAACATAATCAAAAACACAATGTGTATATTTGGTTGAGATATTTTGAGAAACAAAAAAGTTTTTCATCAAGATAGCTTCAAAACTGAGAGACTAGTTTGCATAGAAACAGACGGACACACGGACAGACAGACGGACATGGCTATATCGACTCAGCTCGTCGCCCTGATCAAGAATATATATACTTTATGGGGTCTGTGAGGCTTCCTTCAATGCGTTACACATTTCGTGACAAAATTATAATACCCTCTGCAAGGGTATAAAAATAGGTGGTAAGTTGGAAAGAGTATTTCATCTTTGGTGTACAGTAAAATGAGTTCCTGTAACGGTTCTGCTATAAAATGATTTCTCGCATCGCATTGTTTGTACAAATGACTCGACAATTATGCGTTCAGTGAAATGCGATTGGGAGCAATTCCACAGCGGAAAAGTTAAATCAATGAAAATTCTTAAAGTATATAGACCCGAGCTTTCCTTAAATTAAGAATAATCTATGCATTGTATTTAAATAGAGTAATTATTTATAGAGATCCTTTACTCTTCTTTTCGTTTCTTTTATGGGACGATAACATTAACCATTTAAAATGAAGATTATATGATTCCAAATGTTAAACATGTATATTTGCTACATTGGGGCAGGCTCGACTGTGGGGAACCCTGGACAAATATTTCTATAGAATAATAAATTATATTAGTTTAATACTATAATGATTCCAAAAAGGTTTACTAGCAAATGCGATCAAATAGATTCTTCAACTCTTAAAGAACTTGTCAACTCCATGCTCACAGTACTAACTACTAATTAAATAATTATATGGAAATATATAAACATTTTTCTTTTAAATATTAATTATTTTATTTATTTTATTAAACAAAACAAATATCTCAATCGTTATTTAGACATTTTATTAGTTTAATAAGATACAAATAAAATTGGAAAACTGACTTAATGAAATTTGGCTTTAAAATTGACTTTGCGTATATTCCTACTTTCCTGAGATATTTTGGTGTTTCAAAATGGGTATATTGATCACCCATTTATTGATTACCTATTTATCAGGTTCATCATCGCTTCAGCTTAAAATCCAAATCTTTTTAATGGAAAATTAATAGAGTCTTAGTTTTCATATTTCATCTACCTTTTAGGAACCTGTAATGTATATACTAAACAAATGAAAGTCGTTTTAACATAATTATCTGACGATACCGAAGATACATACAAATCTCGTAATTCAATTTAGGAATCTTTCATTATAACTATTTAATCATTTACCTACATTCTCGTCTTATTTTAAATTATTAAGTCAAGGATTTCCTTGGCAATTCCGCAGTTATCCTTGTTTCGTTTCTGTTTTTGTTGGCTGTGAAGTTTGCCACAGTTGGCTGCGGTTTGATTGATGTTGCAATTGTCGAGTCGAAACTTGTTGCAGATACCGAGTACCGAGTGTCGTTTAAGAAAAGTAGGATTAGGTTCGGATCCCTCCCAACCTGCGGGTATTTCCCAGCAGATGCAAAAATGAACCACTTTGCAATCAAGAAACATGAAATGCGCATGAAAAACTAGTAAAAATAAAACACTTGAGAGGAGCTGGTGGGGGTGAGTGGGTGTGGGGTTGAAGGTTATTCCTCGCTATTCGTTCACCTGGCAAACTCATTGAGAAATGGACCCCGAGGAGGGCCCATCGAAGTTGAAGTATTCCGCCTGGACATTATTTTTATGCGCTGCTCAAGGACCCCCTGAACGGCAGTGAAACCTTAGCTTGAAGAAGAGTGAAAACCCTCACCCTTACTATATTCTTACTATTCTCTGCTCTCTCTAAAGAGCGCGAGGTTTTGCGCTTTGACTCTCTTAGCTAATGAAAGCTCTCTATTCTGTTGCCATTGGAAAGCACGTGCAGTAGCGCACTTACAAAGGGGGTTGCTACCCCTAAAATGTAAACTTTGAAACAGGGTCAAGCATAGAAAATGATATCCATGGCAACCTGGGTCAGGATTTGTTTTGTTAGCTTTGTTTACTCGACGCCTTCAAGCAGTCAAGGCGAAAAGTATCAAGATATTCAACTACAAATGGGAACACACGTGGAACGTGGAATTATGATCACAGATCTTGACCAGAGCGAGCAGGAGCAGCAGGAAAAGCTGCCGGAGCAAGTACGTTCCTCGGCATCAACTCAGTCGAAGCGACAGCGAAAGGTGCTCCAAACATTGACGGGCAATTTCAGTCGCAGATCTAAAAGCGTCGAGGTAGAACAACGTCAGGATTTGCACATTAACAAGAAGAAACATCAACAGGAGCGCACACTTAATAGACTGGTAAGTTGGCAAGACTTTCAACCGGTTCAGTTTCTTGATTTTGGGTTAACAGAGCTGGACTATGAACCGAATCATAAAAATTTGTTACCTAAAACTAAATTAATATTATTCTATATATGTATATATTTATATTTATATGCACATAAGAATTTATATATACATATATGAATTTATATTTTATGTTTGTTTTTTATTAAACCCTAATTTGAGGCTTCAAATTGTCATAAATTATCAACTCAAAAAATCTAAGAGTAATGGAAATAACCGAAAGATTAAGATTTTTTTGTATTAAATAAAACCGAGTTTTGAATGAAATCTGGCTCCTTGGCTCGAAACATCGAATCGTCTCCAACATTTTGTTGCTCTGTAGCCTTCATCTTGAGCTTCAACCCATTGTATAGTTGCAGGCGAAGGAGCAGCAGCTGGAGCAGCTTCTGCAGCGTCTGGACACTCTTCACAAGTACAATGAGCGCTTCGCGAAAGAGAATGAGCAACTGCGTCAAGACAGCGAAGCACTGGAGCATCGTCTTGGCCAGGCTGAGCAGCAGTTGGTCGATTGCCAGCGTTGCCAGCAGCTCAATCAGAAACTCGGTGGCGTCTTGGAACAGAACAAGGAACTGGCCAATGATGTGGATATGCTAAAGACTTTGGTCTTTCGCCTCAATGTTCAGATCGAATGCTATCAGGATCAGAGACGGACAGCTGACAAGGATGCTCTGCTCAACACGACTTCGAATCCCATTCCCACCCCAAGTTTAAGCACATTACCTGCATGGACGACACACCTTCCGACGCATACATTGACTCCACTGCTGCAGGCCTATGATGAATCCTTTCGGGACAAGGATGCACTTCTAACCCAATATGCCGCTGACTTTGAGTTATTTGGAAGCGAGCTGAAGCATGCGCTGGAGGAGAATACACGCCTGCTGCAGTCGCAGGAGCAACTGCGTCGCGATGTCGGCGGTTGGACCGAGGAACGTGTGCGTCTTCAGGCACAGCTCGGCGTATGCCGCTCCAAGGCTGAAGCGCAAACCAGAAAAACCGATCTTGTCAAGGAGAAACTCGTCGAAGTAATGCATTTCTATGAGCAGCGCAATCAGACGTTACTGCTGGACATGAATCATCTGCAGGATGCCTATGCGCGCTGTAAATCTGAGCTGGTAACACTGAAGAGCACAATGGTTTCTTCCACGCCACCACCTCCCCAAACAGTTTCAGCTTCTGCCCCTGTCGTAGAATCTTCTTGCGAAACGGATGCAGTGCAGCAGTGCAAGGCACTGCTGGAGCAGCTGAAGCTGGAGCATGCACGTGAACGCAACGCTTTAGAGGATCAGCTTTTAGCCAGCAACAATCGAGCCGCCTCCTTGCTTCGCAGCTCCGAGAAGGCCAAGCATGCCCGGGACCGTCTAAAGGCGCGTCTTCGCATGACACTGCAGTGGGCACAGAAGCTGGAGGCGGGTCAGGCCGAGGTGCGGGAAACCTACGATGCAGTGCAGCATCTGTCGACGCTGCTGAAGCACAAAGAGTCCCAACTCCGTGGCCTCCACGTCCGCAACAACGAGGAGCTGGACAAACTAAGACAGAAACTTCAGCAGAAGGATGAAACTATCAAGAATCTTCTGCGCAGCAAAATCGAGCGACGTCCAGCGGGAGATTAGAGATTATAAGATAAAAGAAGAGGTGGAAGAGGAATGATTAACAATTAAAAATATATAATTTCAATACAAAATACATTAATAACTTAAATTGTAGAAAGCTTTTGAAGCACAGCAATTAACGGCTCCGTCGTGTTGTGTGAGGGATGTGATTGATGTTTGATTGATGTGGTCCGTCAATCAATCAGTCGAGTGTTGTTTGATTGCTTGTTGCATAGCCCTGTTCGTTGTCATCCCCACTGCCAGCACAGACACCACACGCCTTTGGCACCGTCTGCTCTATATACATGTTAATCTTCGCGAGAATTTCGGGACAAACTCCACGCATGAGCTGCTCGTAACGTGCGACGCCAAGTTGCGATTGCAGGCTTTGTAGCTGCCACTTGAGGTAATCGGTTAATGGTATCTTATAGACCGGATCCTTGAGCACCAACTGGCGATGCCTGTCGTCGTGGTAGGTCTTCGAATGGAAGTCTTCGTAAAGTTGATCTTGAAAGTCCTCCAGTTCGTGCTCGTCGTGTATGACCAGCGAGTCGTAATAACGTTGTGTCGCCTTATCGACACCCTCCTCCGATGCCGTATATTGCTTGTCCATCACCTCCGCCAGCGTCTCCTCCACTAGTTGGAGTATATGGGGAAGTCGGGCGAGGAGTAGCTCGTTATTGCCAAAGATCGAGGCAAATGCGAGGCAGAAAAGTTTTCGTTTCTCGGCATGCGTATCGGCCACAAGGGGAAACATTTCGATCCACACATCCAGGATGCGAGCAAGTGCATCCGTGTGTGGCAACTCCTGCACCACCGACATGAACACCGACTGATCAATGAGCAGCGTCCGAGCAAGAAGTGTGAGATACCAGCCCATGGTCATGGGATATTCTTGCTTGAGGCACACCTGCTGGAAGACAAACGGCAACGCAGGACGCACCAGACGCAATCCCATAGCTGCATCCGTCTTGAGACACGTCTCGAATATGCGCAGCATCGCAATAATGCCCTCAGCTCGTATATCCTCAAAGGAGCGCACACAAAACGATACGAATCCCTCGCCATATCGACTCAAATAGGCCTTAAAAGAAATCAAGCATTAGTCATAATCGATATGTAGAAACTGAGAGTCAACTCACATGAGGATCTAAAAGAATGTAGGCATGTATCAGCTGAAGAACCGTGCGTAAGTTCTCCGACGACATCTCAATAATGGGCAACAAATGATCACAAAGTCCCAATAACTCCGGAGTCAATGTTGTGGAGTTTCCAATGACAGCCAGCCACAACATGATCCCGTCCTCAATTAGGTAAACATGAGAGCGTTGCTGAAATAGAATTCATTAAAGTACATTTCTTCCGGTGTGTAATATGTGATCTCACCTGCAAATCTGTGCTCAGTTCAATGACACTGTAGAGGAAGGGCTTCATGCTCTCGGGCACATCTCGTATGGTGCGGACTAGTTGCTCTAAGGTTCCTATGATGGCACAACGCAGCATATTGTATTCGTTGAGTTCGCTCTCACGCCAGAGGTGGGGCAGGTAGGAGATTAATTGCAGGGCCTGAGGTTCAATGTATTCGCTCATCTTCTCCACGAGCAGCGTCATTGTGCCTAGGACAACGATCTTGGTATCGCAGGCGCCGGCTTCGCGCAACAGCAGGAAGAGTGCTTCGAATAAGGCCGCGAAATATGGGTGAAATGCCTCCGGCATGAATTCAAAGTCATCGATGAGCAAATTGAGAGTGCGAGCGGCGGCTAGACGAATGGGCATATCCTCTTCCGGGCGCAGCAGATGCAGGCAAGCCTCATAGGCGACGGGTCGCAGTTCCCGGGGCAACTGTACTCCCACCCAGTGACCCACTAGCCAAATAATCCGACGACGTAGGATCCGAAAGTTTGGTGCCTCTATGCGGAGCTCGGCAAGCAGTTGCGAAGTTAACCAGGCTCCAAAGTCGAGTTTATTGAAGAAGTGAAAGGATGCCTGACCGACAGCATTGTATATGGCGTCCTTGAAAAGAATGGCCTTTAGTTCGGATGCCTCTGTCAGCTGGAGCTGCTGTGCCCGCCTCACAAACTTCAGCACCTCGTTGATCATCACGGTCGAGTGCTGGGTGAAGCAGGTGAAGTAAAGCGTCTCCACGCAGGGACGCAATTCATATTTCCAGGCATCTCCACCACCATCATCCTGTCCATAGCCCTCCGGATCCTGCTGCCACTCGGCCAACTCATCGTGTGTTAATAGAAAATAATGAGTCACAATCTTCTCGCACAAGTACGTGACACGCTCTATACTGAAGAACTTGGTCTGTGTCTGAGCAGCCGACGCGAGCAACTCATCCTCTAGCGTACTGGCAGATGCTTCGGGTGCCAGGCTGTCATTACCACTCATCATAATTCCCTTGAGCATATTAATAGCCTGAATCACAAAGTTGCTGAAGTTGATGCGATCGCCAGCATCAAAGATGAGCACGGTACCCTCATGGAACACATAGTGGAAACTAAACTCCAATGCCATCGGCACAAACCGTGCAAAAGACACGGAGTGACGATCCATGAATTCATTCAATGTCTTCATCATCTTGAGAATAAATCGCTCTAGATCGCTGATCATCTGCTGTCCTGTTGAACGCATCCTTAGCTCATAGCGCAGCTCAAGGCACTGACGCAGCCTCTCGAAAAGCTGCTCGATGAAATTCATGTGATCACTGGACTTGTAGGGTTTACTGCCACATCCAAAGACCAGCAGCTTTCGAAGGGAACGCATCGCAATGTATGCCCTTTGGAGGCAACTATGCGCCTGTTCCTCCGTCTCAGTCTTGACCAGCTGCAAGAAGCGTCCGGTGAGCGTGGCCCATATGTCCCACGCCATATAGCTAAAGATTTGTCCAGCCAACTCCTCAAATGCTCGCTTCTCCGCCATAAGGCGACGTGATGCAAGTGCCTTGATCACATAGTGCAGCACAAGGAGTGTCCGCTGCTGCTGCTGCAACAAGGAAGCAGCTGTGTTGCCAGCGTCGGCACCATCGCTGCATGCCTGTAACTGTTTCATCAAAGTGGGCAACAATTCGGGCCAGCAATCGATGCGGGCAATTTTGCTGAGGAGGACAGCAACTTGCAACGCCACTTGAGGCACATCCTCGGCATTGTAATGTTGCAGCAGAATATCACGGATTTGCTGCTTCTGTTCTGGAGCGAGTTCCAAGCGGGAATTATGACGCCAATAGCGCTCAATGCCATTCTTTAGATAAACGGCCGCCATCCAACGGACTTTGACTGCATCTGTGAGCGTTTCGGATGGAGCATTTGCTTCGTTAACCAGCTTCATACTTAGCTTCGCCAATATGGGAAAGAAGCCCGGCTGTTGCTCCCATTCGCTTAACTGTGCCTCCGCCTTTTGCACAATCTCATGATTGGGATTGGCGGCTCCCTGTAATGCAGCTGCAACGAGCTGCTCCGCCGATGCCATGTCTTCAACACGCACGCACACACGCTCTTACAATCTGTGGACAGATTCACGCCCTTTTAGTTGCTAGAAATAACAAAATACCTTCTTATGCCGAATAAAAGAAACTTGCGAAAATTATTGACGAAAAATTACATCGCCATTCCGGCCGAGGCGCTATTCAATTAGGGATATCGATATCAATGTGTCTCGATAAAAGATGTTACACAGCAGCTACGATATTTCTAAAAAAAAAAATAGGGCTGCCTAGTTTTTAGAATAAAGAATAACTGTTTCAGGATAGCAGAATTCTCAAACGTAGTAATTAAAAAGTACTAAGCTTAGCAACATTTATTTAACAATTTTCAAATATTTCGAGCATTTGAACTTTCAAAATAGCCAAAACAAGCTATAAAATAGCTAAATTGGCCAAAGAACTATTACGTCTGCTAAATAATTGACGATATGCTCTAAATAGTTTTAAAAAAAGTATAACGTTCTCAGCTCAACTTTTTCTTGTTTTTACATGTTTTTATATGAATTGTTTGTTATTTCACATTTGTAATCGATATTTTGTCGCATGAATCGCAACTATCGCCGCAATTTGTAAGCACTTGGCAACGCGTAAAACAAAACAGCTGATTGCGGCTTTTGGCAACGCAATGTGTGTTATCGATAATTTTCGTTGGCAACGTAAACACAAAAATTATTATCACGATTTATAGATAACAAATATTAATGAGAAAAAGTTTAGTCATAAGCTGCACAATAGCTTAACCTTAAATATGATCAAGGCGGTAATTTTAATTGGAGGTCCCCAAAAAGGAACTCGCTTCCGTCCGCTGTCGCTAGACACACCCAAGCCGCTTTTTCCTGTGGCTGGAAGACCTTTGATAGCACATCACATTGAAGCCTGCGTGCAGTTAAAGGAGCTAAAGGAGATTCTCATCATTGGCTTCTATCCGCAGACTCAAATGGAGGGATTTGTTGGTGATATGCAGGCACTGTACAGCAGCAGCAACATAAACATCAGGTAAGTCAATTAATTAACTGACGTGTCCTTATTACATGCTGTATTAATTAAGTTCAAGGAGTCTATTAAGTTTGTCAAATGCGAAATATAAGTATCAGAAAAATAGGGCGTCGCAGCCCCATAAAGTATATATGTTCACCATCCGCATCAGTCTGTATTCAAATTTAGATTTCTGAGGACATTGATTCGCCCCAGAAATTGAATAGAAAGATCCTTAACGCTACAGAGAAGTGGGCTCGACAGTGGGAGACCCAGTATTTATGGGAAAGGGCAAATAGTTATGCCTGACTGTAAAAAATTGTTTGTGAACTTTCGAATTTATTATGCGATCGAGAAGAAAAAACACAAAAGATTCGGACTATACAGTCGTCGGCATATACATTTTGACAGACAATATTTGGCACATATCTGCTTATACCACATAAACTGGTTAAATTTCAAAAGGCAATACAAAAAAGGAAAACCTGGCACGAGCAAAAGTTTTTGAGATACAGTTGCTAAGTTTAATTTTAAGACTGTTTTTTAACTTGGTGTTAAAAATTAAATTGTCTACAATAATTTTAAAAGAAACAACAATTACAAAAGTTTCGAGGCAACTTATTAATTGACCGTTTTACTAGCCATAGTTACATATGAATTTTACTTTTTTATGCAGGTATTTGCAGGAGTTCACGTCCCTGGGTACCGCTGGCGGCATGTACCACTTTCGCGATCAGATACGCGCCGGCAATCCGCGCGCCTTCTTTGTGCTCAACGGCGACGTTTGTGCAGATTTTCCGCTCCAGGAATTATACACCTTTCATACAGAGCGTCCGTCGAGCGCTCTGGTAACCATAATGAGCACGGAGGCGACACGACAGCAATCGCTGCATTACGGCTGCCTCGTATTCGATCGTGCCAGTGGTGCCGTGTCGCATTATGTGGAGAAGCCAAGCTCTTATGTCTCCACGTTCATTAACTGTGGCGTCTACATCTGCTCCACGGACATATTCACTAAGTTGGCTCAAATCTTTCATGCCAAGGGTGAGGAATACAGCTGCGTTGGCTATAGTAACGGTAAAGACAAGGAACAGGGCCACATTAAGTGGGAGCAGGAGGTGCTTACCCCTCTTGCCGGCACCGATAAACTCTTTGCAATGCCCGTGCCCAATTGGTGGTCACAGCTTAAGACCGCCGGCTCAGCGATCTATGCCAATCGTCATTACTTGGCGCTCTACAAGCGCACGCATCCAGAGCGTCTCGCTAACGTTGGCAGCAAACGAGGCGAGGGCGATGGAAACTTGATTTGTACCGTCTATCCGGATGTTTATGTCCATCCCAGTGCCACGGTGCATCACTCGGCTGTGGTGAGTGTCTCTTCAATTCTTAACTTAATATCTGTCAGTCACAGTCTCAATTTTGTTTTCGTTGTCAGTTGGGCCCCAATGTGGCCATTGGACCCGGAGTTACAATTGGACCTGGTGTACGCATACGGGAGTCCATAATTCTGGAGCAGGCACAGATCAAAGATCACACGCTCATACTGCACTCGATTGTGGGACGTGGTTGCATCATTGGCGCCTGGACACGTGTTGAAGGCACACCCAGTGATCCCGATCCCAACAAACCCTTTGCCAAAATGGAAAATCCTCCGTTGTTCAACAACGAGGGTAAATTGAATCCATCTATAACAATCCTGGGTATGTTCTAAGCGGTGTAATACACCAAGTGTATCCTAGAGAAATAACATAATAGAACTCCTTCTACTTTTAGGTTGTTTTGTACAGATTCCTGCTGAAAAGATTCTGTTGAATAGCATAGTATTGCCGCACAAGGAACTAAGTCGCAGTTTTAAAAATGAAATTATCTTGTAAAAGATGTCTATAAGAATTTGTTATTATCAGTATACAATATATTTTATTTAAGTACATCTATTCTGTGCATTAATTTTTGAAAATATGTTTAAAACTTATAAACTATTAAATCAAGATAACATAAAGCTATATGATAGCTCTATGGTATAATACTCCGAATTTTTAAAAAATGGTTAAAGTCGTATAAAACGACACATTAGATGGAATCTGCGAGTTTTAAAAATGTTTTTCATACTAAAAATGGTTTTTAAACGATCATGACATTTATATCGAACACTATTTGTGAAAAAACGTAAGCGCCAAAAAGAAAAATTTACAGGAGAGGGATATATACAGTTAATTGTTTGCGGATCTATAAGGATTTAAGCTATAATATTTTAACAGATGATGTATTTTGGAAAATAGAAAAATGTTGCATCAAAAAATTAAATTTCTAAAAAAATGTATTTCGCTTAAGTTATATTTGCTAATAGGGCTCGATATGATATAGCGATCCAATCCGGCGGGTTCCGATATATGTACATGACCTATATCAATATGGTTGATTTAAGATGGCTTGAAAGCTAAAAGACTAGTTTTACATCTACGATTTAAACTAAAACGGATGTGGGTTTTATTAACGGTTTCGGTTTGGTTTTCGGTTAACGGATACCTAAAATTCTATTAAATCGGTTTCGTAGCGGTAACCGGGTTTTTCTAAGATCTGGTTTCAAACCACTGGTATAATATTGGTTTAAAACAAAAGATAAAAATTAGGTTTTTTCATTTTAACTTTTGTTTTCAGTGCAGTTACACTTTTTATATCGTTACATAGCGTATTATAATTTTGTCACGAAATATGTAACGCATTGAAGGAGGCCTATATAGCCATGTCCTGCAAACTAGTCTCTCAGTTTAAGAACTATCTTGATGAAACTTGGGACATGCCCGTCTTTTTGCTTCCCGCAGTACATATGTCGGAACCGGCCAGATCGGATCACTATATCATACATATAGCTGCCATATGAACGATCGGTTCGAAGTCAACATTTAATATGCAACATTTTTTTGTTTCTTAAGACCAAATTCACAGATTGTGTGTTTGATACAGTTTCATACATCTTTACCAAATTTGGTTCAAATCGGACAACTATATCATATAGCTGCATAGGATTGATCGGTTCAAAATCAACATTTAGTATGAAAAACATTTTTGTTTCTCAACATTTGTTTATTTAAAAGTTAATTTTGGCTGTCTGCATGTTTGTGGAAATGACTTAAAAAATTCCAGGCATTCTAACATATGGTACACACAGTACCAATATAAAAATTTTTTTTGGTTTCTTAAGACCAAATTCACAGATTGTGTGTTTGATACAGTTTCATACATTCTTACCAAATTTGGTTCAAATCGGACAACTATATCATATAGCTTCATTGGATTGATCGGTTCGAAATTAACATTTAGTATGAAAAACATTTTTGTTTCTCAAGATTTGTTTATTAAAAATTATTTTTGGTTGTCTGCATGTTTGTGGAAATGACTTAAATAAATTCCAGGCATTATAACTTATGGTATATATTTTATAATACAAGATATTCCAGTTTAGTCTTCAATATAACATTGTATAATGATTTATTACTTTATATTACTTACTAATATTATTACAAATTAAATTATTACTAAGACTAAAAGTAGAATATTTCTTTGTAACTGTAACTTATTTCCCTAACTTTGATATTATTTATTTAAAACTTGATTTTGTAACTGTTATTTTCGGCTCCTTTCTTTCCCTTTACGATCTGCATGACAAGCACAGTATCGTGACTAAAAAATCGTAAGACAAACTTTGGCGTTCAGGTAGGCAGCCCACTCTCACAAACACACATGCATCTCTCTCCCGCTCTCTCGCACTATCTCTTTACTCCCCACTCTCTTTTGGTTTTCGACCATAACGTTTACATTCCGCATTTGTCAGTTAGTTGTCGTCGCTTGTTGCTGCTAGAGGCAGAGAGGAGTGTTTCTTCTGTATAAACGTTAAACAAACTTTGAAAGCTATAGATTCGATAATTGTTTGAATTGTGATTATCAAATATAATATAGTGCCTTAATGTTATCGACTTATGTATACAAATAGAAAACAATGGCTCACCTGGATTTGGAAATAAACCGTTTTAAAAATGCAAACAGGTACGTAGGCAGTTCTGTTGGTAATTAAGCAGATAAAGAAGAAGCAGAATTGACTGAAACAGCAACACACACACTCATACTAACGCACCTCGGCTGTACAGGTGAGTCGGCGCGGGGGCTGCGCGAGCGGCTTGCGCAGGTATGTAACTTCAAGAGAGAGCACAAGAGAGAGTGAGAGAGCAAGTGAGCGAGTCATGGCTCAGTGAGCGTAACTCTCTTGTGTCGTTGTATGCGCAGCGTGGGAAAACTGCAATAAGTCTTGTGAGCGCCCCTTTTGACTACGACCCTGCTTTTGGTGTTTATGAGTGTAAGAGTATGTTTGTGTTTGCTTTTGATTCATTTAATTGTTGTTGTTGCTCAACTCAACTCAAGTTTTCTTTTTTATATTCATTCATTCTTTCATTCCTGTAATGTTTTGGTATTTGGCTTTGGATCAGTGCAGCATACACAAAGGGGCATCACGTTTCAAATAGAGTTGTCGGGAATCGTTCAGAAAAAGTTCGATTGAACCACTCTCCAAAGTGATTGAATAAACTATGTCTTTGTTGTAGGTCCTATAGTTCAGTCGACTTGTTTGAATTTGTTACATTTATTCAGTTATAGGAGGTAGATTTATTTTTGTTTTAGTTCTACTTTTCATATCTGTAAGTTAAATTATAATTAATTTTATATTAATAGTTAAAATCTTTTTAAATATTCTTGTACCAGATCGACTCGGCTGTAAATGCTGATCAAAAGTATATATACTTTATGGGGTCCGTCAGGTCAAAATCTCTGTGGTACGTGCAGTGTTAGAAATATAATATACCCTTTCACTCTATGAGTAAATTAAAACGCAGAGCGCTTCTGGTTCATTCCGAAATGTTGAGGTTCGGTTTCGGATAATTGAAAAAGTGTTTCTAGAATATCTGGGAAGTATTCATACAAAATATGGTGCTCTTAGGACTTACAATCTCTGAGATCCTTGCATGATACATACTCTTTGACAAACATAATATATTCATAAAAGCAATGGAATTCTTAATTTAATTGTTAAAAAATTACAATTTATAATTTGTAATTTTGAAAGGATAAGAAATTAAAATGTAAGCCAAAAATAAATCAGCTGCACGCGTCTGTCTATTTGCCCTGAGCAGAATGGGAACTTCTCTCTAAATCTGTATTAATTCAAAGTCAATAGATAATGAGACTGAACAACTTGTTATTTTGTTGGTTCGTTCAGTCCGACTGAACTTAATCCTTCAATTGAACTACGATGTACAACTCTAGCAGCCAGTCAGTCATCTTCTGTAGCAATTTCCTATTGGAAAACATACAAAGATCTAGCCAAGTTTTAGTATAATTGTTATTAAAGTTGTTGTTGTGCCGTTGCGTGCTGGAATCTTGTTTGGCATAGGCATCAACAGAAGTTAAGTGGCCTATACACCTGAGCCGTGAGCCGAGAGCAGCGATCGGGCTCTCACTCTCTTTTCTCTCTCTGTCAACCACTGAGCAGAGAGCATTGGTATGCCGTGTACATAAGCACATACATACACATTTGTACACACGCACACTGGCAAGCGAGCTGAGCTCACTTACCTTCGTGGCTACCTGTGGCCCACGACGTTGATCAGTTGGTGTTTTAACCTGGAGACAAACGCACGCGGTCGTCGCTGAAGCAGTAGAAAAACTTAATAAACACACTCATACATATACAAATAGACACACACACCTTTTAGTCCAAAACTAGAAAGAAAACAAAAACAACAGTAAGAAATAAAAAGAGACACAGATATACAAAGTGGCGGTTGGTAGTAGAAGAAGCAGCAGCAGCAGCAGCAAAGAAGGCGAAAAAGTGACTTGTTTTTTGTTTGAATGTATGAGCCGACGTCGGCGTCGACTTCGCTGTTCGTCTGTACGTGTTGGTATTAAGATCGCGTCGACGCGTCGTGGAAAGGCAAACGGGCAACGCACACAAACTAACGTAACGTAACAAATAACTGGCTAAGTGCTAGTCAGTGTGACTAGCAAAAGAAGTACAAGTACATAGCTTCTATGTACATGTTAACAAGATACATACATATGTATGTATGTATATACTTGCACATTTATTTACATACATACAATCATATACAAAATTGTTAACAATAAGAAAAGAAAGTGTAATAAAATAATTGTGAAAAGCAGCGACAGCAGCAACAGTAACAACAATAATAATAAAACTCACAACAACAAAGTGCAATGTGTATAAAGTGTTAAGATCAATTGAGGAAAAAAAATACAGTTTAAGCGCAGAGCCCAAAGGAAAAAAGAAGGAGAGCAACCACAACAACAACCTGTTGCAGAGGAATCTGAATAACTGTAAAAAAAAGCTCTAAAGTTTAAACGTTGGCGTTATTGTTGCTGTAAGTCGTGATTCAATTAGTTAAAAGTGGCATACATACGAACATATGTATGTACGTACATTGGCATATGTGTGTATAAACATACATATGTCTGCATGTCTGCATGTGAATGAACGAATGAATGAACAACCGCCACAACATTTTGAATACGGACCAGGTTAAAAGCAGATGCGCAAACATAACAAAGTGAAAACATATTTACAGTTACACAGACAAGAAAAAAGAGCGAGCCATCAGACGTTACCAAAGCTCTCAAAGTTAACTGCTGCTGCGCTTTGAGAGACTTGTTTTTGTTGTTCACACATACATATGTACAATGTACATGCTTTGGCTCTTGTGCTTTTAATGCTTACTTTTGACATCAGGTTTGCAAACAGAATCACATCAACAACAAAAACAAACACAACAATTGATGTTGCACTTGTTGTTGTCGAAAGTGTGAAAGAGACGACAAACACAACTTTGGCAATTGGCATTCTCTCCCCTGCAATTTGAGGCAATCATAAGTTTCTTTATGGCAAAAAAGCAAAAAAGTAACGGCACACGACAATTCCAATTCCAACCCTAATACAAACTTAATTTTCAGTCGTTGGAAGAATGCGAACGATTGAGCAATGCCTTCCATTCATCAAAACAAGCCAAAATGGAAAGAAAATAACCAATAGTTACATGCATATATACATTTCTTACTGGTTTACCAACTTATTAATTACATTTGTTGTTTTTCTCATTGTTGTTGCAGCTATCACTAATTTATGCTACTCTTACTAAAAGTTATAATTTGGTTTTCATTGTCCTAAAAAAAACCGTAACGTCACCGTTGCTCAGTTTCAGATGTTTCTTTAATGAAGTTTTTTTGTTAAATTTTCAGTTTCTGCTTGAAACTTTCTTCCCGTTCTAATTAACCGATAGACGCTGCAGCGTTTCTTTTACCGTTTCTCATTAATGAGAAATATCAACTGAAAATAAGATTTACGGCGTCTTTGTCACCTCAAATTGAGTTTTCCTTATTAAAATTCAATGAAAACTTAGCATTTTTAGTACTTTAAATGAAGACCTAGGCCTTGGAGCCCCGTTCAGGCTTCGGTGAGTTTTTAAGTGTGAAACGAAAGGGAAATTCATTAAAATTTATGATACGTTACCTAAAAGTATAACGACTAACGGTCAACTTTAAGTACAGTTCATAAAAGAAGATCTTTAAGCTAAGTAACTAAAGTAGATGCTGAGCTTCCTTTGTGTAATATTATTACTTTCACATTATAATCAAATTAAAATGACCGGGTCTTATAAATAATTACTTTACCTATAATCCTATGAATTATGAACTACTTTAGAATTCATAAATTCACCATTAATTTCGAGTGCTCTTTAGAAAACATTCAATGACCTAACTGTTGTAAAAAGTCTGCTTAGGGAGATTGTTACGAAAACAAGACTCAACGTCAACTTTCGAATATAGCCTACAACAAAAATTCTAATTGCCACATATTTTAATTATACAGTGACGTTTCATAAGGATTAGTTAAAAAATATATTTTTGAATGGCATTACTTGGCATAATTTAAATTGATATATTGATTGCCACCTCTTAACACTCAACTGTTATAATTTCCTGATAGCATTCGAATAGTGGAAAACCTATTTCCGTATTCATAATACCGAAATTACAACTTTTCTGAATATGATGTTTAGTTAATATTTTCATTGACGATAGAGTCTTATTCTTAGGGAACTTGAAAATTCACACACACAACGTGTAACGGTAATGTTTAGGAGTAAGAAGGGGACATAGAAGCAAACTACAGAAATTGTTAAAGTTTGTTTAAAGAACAATCTCATTGATATTGGCTATTTCCACTGAGGAAATGTGCAGCACACAAAAAATAGTTTAAGTTAAACAGTATGAGTTACTAACCAAGTTTGGACATCTAAAAAGACAAAGAAACATGCATAAAAAAGCAGAAAGGCAAAACTTAAAAAAAATAAAAATGAAAGAAAAACACAAATAATTTCAAGACTTGAGAAACTGTAGCAAAACTGTTAAAAAATCGCTTTTGGTTTGTCTTAATTACACAAGCTTGGATTTTTGTTGTTGTGTATGCATTATTTTAAATTTTAATTACAACAAAAAGGCATCATAAAGTGAACGATTGCGACAAGTCTCTGGTCGCTGTGCGCCTGTGCACCCCGATTAACCCATGCGCGCCGGCGACCTTTGCCTGCCTTTGTCAGTCATTCTGTCAGTCGGACAGAGTTTGATGCTGTGTGTGTGTATAAGAGTGTGTCTATGTGTGTTTGTGTTTGCTGTTTTCATTAAAAGTAAAACTTTTCACATTAAAAATGCTCATAAAATTGCA
Organism: Drosophila neotestacea; assembly: GCA_035044365.1. Classification (NCBI taxonomy): domain Eukaryota; kingdom Metazoa; phylum Arthropoda; class Insecta; order Diptera; family Drosophilidae; genus Drosophila; species Drosophila neotestacea. The sequence goes on along the minus strand of JAWNMD010000536.1, from coordinate 137,407 downwards.
CTTTAATTTTCGTCGTTGTCGTCGTTGTCGCTTCCACATTCGACTTTTGCTTGACTTTGTCCATTTGTCTGAGGGGCCAAGAGAGGTTTAAAACAAAAGGGGTGTTAAATTAAATTTCAAATCGTCGTGCAGGTTAATAATTTTAATTTGACCTCTTTGGGTATGCTTTAAGGCATTTTTGAGTCTTGTTTAGTTAGTTAAATGTCGCTCAACCTGAAAATTGGCAACGTTGTATTGCAAATTGACAACGTCATTCAAATAAAAATAAAATTTCCAATTGGCAACTCAAACTGTGGCGCTGTTGCCAATTCGCTTGACATTTTCTTGAATGCATTTTTAATTAGTTTTTAAATTGCGTTGAATTTCAGGTATGAAGAGTTCAAATATTGTGTAATCCCCATTCACCCATCTATCCGTTCACTTTTTAACCCCATTTAACGCTCTTTTTAATTTCCAGGTATTACCAATGGCATTACAACCATAGAATGGATTGCTGCGATTTGTTTTTAACCAAATGAACATCAACATAACTGCAATAACATCAAGATCACTTTGGTGATTGAAAGGATATAGAAAGAAAAACTTCGACTTAAACGACTTTTAGATTGACAAATATTACGGTAGTTCCAGATCATAACATATATAAATACACAATGCAGGTTCCCGAACACGTTGTCTCACTTTATATTGCCACCTGTGGCCAAAATGGGCCCGGTCTCGGCTCTGATGAAAAGGAAATCATATTGCTCGTCTATGTTCTTCTGGAGGTAACCACTGGACAGGTGAGTTTCACAGTTACATTTAGAGAAGGGCCAACTTCCACATACATATGTAGACTGGGGGAGGGAAACTTCGAAAGCGCCGCCTACTGAATCGAAGCCATTTTGTTTAACGATAACGATTAATTAATGACTGCTGTGCGATCACGACAACTGCGCTTTCAAATGTGCCCGTTGATTATTGTACAACAACAAGAGCGATATTAGAAGTTTTCTCAACTTTGATTCCTAGATATTCCTAGATATAGATACTACTATTGAATACTACTACCTCTCTCTCTTTTGTTACACATTGCTGGTTCTTTCTCAGAAACAATCATTAAGAAAATGTTAACAAACTTGTCTCTATTTTTCAAACTGAATTAGCAAATATAAAATGTATGTAAAAGACCAGAACATTCGTAAGACAGATACCCAATCTAACAAATTTATTATAAAGCTCAGGTTACTTGTGTGTCAAGCTTTCTTGCAGATTAAATTAAAATATAAGTGAATTAAATCCTCCTTATTCTACAAGATGCCATTCTTATTTGCGATTCTCACTTTCTGTTCGTTGATTCGCTATCGAAATCTTCATCGAGCAAATCGTATTGAATTGATATGTAGTCTCTTATTGTATGTTGTTGCGCACAATTTTGTTTGGACAAACTTAATAGATTCTTATGTATTTTTAAAGTACAAGCGTGAAAGATCACATAAATTATAGTATTAAACCTTTCAAAATTGTTTGTGAAGTAATATGTAGAATCTCGTGGCAAGGCTGAAGTCAATCCAAACTTTTGTATTACTGACCATCGAAATACCATCTTCTATTTATATTTTTAAGATTAGATATCCTCTCTTATGTTATATTAAAAAACTTTTCATACTGTAAGAACTTAAAGCTTTTTTTTGTGGTCTATGTTTGGGACTTCTTCATATATCAACAAAAATAAAATGAATACACAATTTAATGAATTTGACAAGATATTTTTATAGATACAATTTCAGAGATAATAATTAAATTTTATTAAACTATGAAAAATACTATGTATGTATCCTATTTGCTGGTAGCTCTAAATCAGATGCTTTTGAAAATAATTTATGCTTGACTTGATCAGCGTCTTATGAGCTTTTAAAAGGAATGAGTTTTTTGCCTTTTTAAATCATTCCCTTTTTACCAAATTCTTTTGATATTAGCCTATTGTTGTTAGTAATAGGGTATTTACTTGTGTTGCCATTAACCACCTGCTGATCTGGACACTCGTTGTTCTTCAAGTTGGCTGGAACGAAATACTTAGAGGGCGACATAGAGAAGGAGGGGGAGAGAGAGTGAGAGATACAGTGACAGGGAGAAAGGAAGGGCGCACACATTATCCGTTCACTATATAAATAAATACTACCCATACCTGGTATTTGCATATTTTGAGTTTGCAAAGCGATTGACACTAATTGTTTGAAAATGACTTAAACGTCGTCGGACCTCTGTATATGGAATTACGAAATGCCCACAAATAACGTATATAGACTTGCAATATGACTTTTAGATCCCACACGTGTATTGACTTTTCTAAAAGCAATAGTTTTCAAGTAAAATTTTAAAATCCTTTGTTTGAATATATGATTGATAACTGAAAAGTCTTTTAGTAAGCTGCAACTTAACAAAGTACTGTATTAAAGTATTCCATTCGAAAAGAAGCATAACATGAATTAAGGTTGAACAATTTTGGTTAAAAGTCGTTAGCTTATAGTTTAATATATCATTTTTTGAAGTCTTCCGATCTTATTATATTTGTTTAAAAAGCTTTCTGCTGTATATTTATATGTTCACGTAGGTCTACATATACACAATGTTCAAGATCTGAGGGTCGAACATTAGGAAAAAACAACAAATGTTTCATAATTAATTCATGATATTTTTGACAGCTTTAAACGTTGCCATTTTCATAATATTTTTCCCATTAATTTTCCGTAGAGTTTTCAGCTAAATTTTTATTTGCATGCAAAACAATTTTAGTCTTTGGGTTCGTCTCATATTGTCTGGTCAATAATTTCAATAGTATGCGCAATATTATTTGCAAAATGCTTGACAACAGTACACAAAGTTGTTACCTGCTTGATGTTACGTAGTTGCGCTTCCCTCAATCCCCCGCACTCCCAACAGTTGGAGCTGCGTGTCTATATTCGACTAAATAAGTATCGAGTTGGACGAAGAAAATAGCTTTGGCATTATATAGATATAGTACTTACAGGCGTTTTTCTTTTTGCTTATATGCCTCCGGCTCCGATGAGGTTGACATTGGCTAAAGCTAACCGGAGAATCTACAGTCTGTAATCTGTAGTCTCGAGTCTACACTTTTAACTCACCATCTCCATCTCTATATCAGTTTCGGTTTCTTATGACTTTGCTAGCACGTAATATTTTTGTGAGTGCATATTTGTTCTCAAAGTGAATGACATTAAGTGCTTTGTCAGTGTCCCACTGGCATTGAATAGTGACGATTATATGCAGCACTGCCCAATGGGGAGTCGGTCTTAAACCATTATTATTTCTCGGTTTTCGGCTAATCTATGATTAATATACTAACTGGCAGTAGCTGCTACCAAAGCTAGTTTTGACTTTCCCAAAATAGTTTGCTCCGCTTGGGTTCAACTTGGTCCGTTATTATGGTAATCTAAGGTGGTGAGTCCCCGTCTGGTTCAGAGTTCATTAGATTTAATTAAAATGTTTGGACCTTTCGACCATGTCGACAGTTCGAGTGGGTCAGCTTTCGAAATTGATCATTTTGTAGCAACGCGAACGTATGATCATTTATAATAGCTATTTATAAAATGAATATAAGTTAAAGTTTTGCAAATTCTATGCAAATTTGTCTTTAAGTTTATGAACATCAGCTGGAATTTATTGCTTAAGAAGCACCAGAAGAAAGTTTCCTCCCCTTCAAAACGCCGACAAAACTTTCTATATAAGGCTAAGATATATGTATCTATATTTATAAACTAGACTCACTTATTATTTGTCTAGGTGAACGGACGATAATTGTATAATAAATATATATTTTTGTGGTCTAGTCTCATTTGTTGACCGACCGCCCACATGGTGTCACCTTTTTGATTTGTAGTTCATAAAGTGCAGTAGTTAAAATGTTCAAATCTCTGACAAAATCACCTGAAAACAGTTTGTCTGATCAACTAGTCTAGAGTGTGAGATACCTTGTATACTTAAATAACTTTAGTATATATATTGAAAACTCATTTATTCATATTTTAATGTTTAGATATTTTTTAATTCTAAATTATTCAGATATAAGTGCTAAATGTAAAATACAATTGAAAATAATAATAAGTGTAACTATATGTTTCGCGTCTTAAGTGGTTAAGATAGGTTTCTCTATTTTATACCACCTTTTTAAGGTTCATTATATTTTCGGGGTATTTTTTTATATGCTGAGCTGAGCTAAACGCACTGAGCCGCAACGGTAAATAGCTCTTAACTAGCCACAGTGTCTAAGTTTTAATTGCTTAGGAAATAGCTATAAATATTTGAAATAGCTATGTTTAGAATAATAAACCCTAGCAATAATCAGAAACTAAAATAAAGTTACTAAATACTACAAAAGTAACCTTCAAAAAGCTAAAGCTATCGAGTACGAGTACGAGTATATCTGGTATTTATTGGATTGGAAAAGAGCTGTCAGTGTTTAGCTGACGCATGGCAATGCCCAAAAAGTATGGAAAAATTATAATTGGGATTCGTTTCTGTGTCATTGACATGACTATTATGATTTGTAATATAATTTTTAGATATTGTTGCTTGCAATTAACCTGCCAAATGGAGCGCAATTCACATCAAAGTTTACTATTTTGGCACACTAAAATTCTTGATTAGAATTCAAATTCGTACACTCGCGATAAATCAGGCAGTAACTACCTTATCGCTAGGCTCTGTTCGACAATCGGGTGAACTGTATAAATTGCTTAGGAGATATTTTTGGTTTGCCGTCAAATCATATAGAGTAAAATTAATGAAAAAGTATTTTGAAAACTGTCTTGTTAGAAATTTACCGTTCATTTCTTAACTTTAAAATTAAAATTTTCCCTAAGGTCAGGAAATTTTAGGTTTCTAGTCTTGCCTGTACTTTAAAAAAGTTAAAAGCTGTCGATTAAGCTTGTCAAAAAGATTGTGCATAACAGACAGAAGGAGGCTATTATTGATCAGCATCAAAAGCCAAGTCGATATTGCCATGTCCGTCTGTCCCTTTATTAAGCACGTATATCTCAGAGAATATATAAACTTGAGGATTCAGGCTACAACGTTAAAAACTTGCAGTGTGTTTGCCTTTCAACACTATTGGAATCGCACCACTATTTGCTTAATTTTTAGACCCAGTACTTTGAAAAAGTACAAATGGGTCTATTACGTTTGTGCAAATGTGCGTAACAGGCAGAAGGAGGCGTGGCAGACCCCATAAAGTATATATATTCTTGATCAGCATCAACAGCCGAGTCGATATAGCCATGTCCGTCTGTCTGTCCGTCTGTCTGTCTGTCTGTCTGTCTGTCTGTCCCTTTTTGTGTCGCCTAGATCTCAGAGACTATAAGAGCTAGAGACACCAAATTTGGCATGTAGGTTCATCTATATCTCCCATTGATCAAGTTTGTTAAAGATTTTTGCCACGCCCCCCTCCGCCCCCGGAAATTAAAATACAAAATTTCGAAGTCGAATTACAAGAGCACCTTGAATGCTAGCCCCTTGATTTTTAGTACAAATAATATACACTATAATTCAAACCTATCCAGAAAATTTCATTCCAATCGGATGATAAACGCGAAAGTTATTCAACAATCAATGTTACGGGCAAAAGGAAGAAGAAGAGACGCTAGCGACCTCTGTGTTGATTAACTTATTTCGTAGTGGCGCCATCTATTGCATGGTAGGGAACATTGAAGAACAATCTATAGTGAACGCCTTGCTCTCAAAAAGTACTGGGTCTCCTACAGTCGAGCTTGCTCACCTGTAGCTTACTGCATTTTTAGACCCAGTACTTTAAAAAAGTACAAATGGGTCTATTACGTTTGTGCAAATGTGCGTAACAGGCAGAAGGAGGCGTGGCAGACCCCATAAAGTATATATATTCTTGATCAGCATCAACAGCCGAGTCGATATAGCCATGTCCGTCTGTCCGTCCGTCCGTCTGTCCGTCTGTCCGTCTGTCCGTCTGTCTGTCCTATTTTGTGTCACCTAGATCTCAGAGACCATAAGAGCTAGAAACACCAAATTTGGCATGTAGGTTCATCAATATCTCCCATTGATCAAGTTTGTTTTGGATTTTTGCCACGCCCCCTTCCGCCCCCGGAAATTGCAAAACAAAATTTCAAAGTCGAATTACAAGAGCCCCTTTAAGACTAGCGCCTTGATTATTGGTACATATAATATACACTATAGTCCAAACCTGTCCATTTCATTCCAATCGGATGATAAACACGGAAGTTATTCAACTAACAATGTTAAAGGCAAAAGGAAGAAGAAGAGACGCTAGCGACCTCTGTGTTTATTAACTTCGTAGTGGCGCCATCTATGTTTGGTACGCATTATTGAAGAACAATCAATAGTGAACGGTTTGCACTCAAAAAGTACTGGGTCTCCTACTGTCGAGCCAGCTCCACTGTAGCTTACTGTATTTTTTTTATTCCCTTTACAGACAGATCATTTAAAATTACCTTAACTTTTAAGTAAATATAAAATACGACCTATAACATTCAAAGTATTTTACACGCAGTTTGGAACAGGATCCACCAAGGAATGGGGAGTTCCGTAGAAATATCCTTTTACGCACTTGTTATACTTGTTTCTCGTTTTTGTCAAATTGGCGGATGTTTTTTGCTTTATGAACTTATTTTAATCTCAATATCCTTACAAAACTTATTGAGGAATTTGGCTTAAATATAAGGAACTAAGACTTAAGTCTTCTTAAATGATCGCTGCGAATGTTGGCAGACAACTTGTTTAGCTAACGACATTTAAATTATCTGCGGCTATATATCGATTAGTAAGATATGTTTAAACTGTTGTTTGAAGTTTATTGAACTCAATCGGACAATTTCGTTTGCTTTCGAAAAATACAAAAATCTGTCAAGAGTTTCCTTCCGTGGCAAGACTTCCTCTCATGCAACCACAATGTAGATTCCACTCTCTCTCTCTTTCCTTCGAACATTTCAGATAACAAGCCAAGTGTTATAGATTTCTTGCAACAGCAAAATTACTTGACAGACAACACACACACACTCACAAACTCTTAGACACACTCAAATTTATACATATGTAAGCAACAATTATTGGCATGTTAATAACAGACTAGTTATGACTCGCATGGCAACAATTAAAGTTAATTAACATTTATCTGGGGAGGGGGATGCTGGAAAATTGTATGTCGGGTGCCGTTTAAGCCTGTCTTAAATCCAAATCTTAAGCTTAATTTAGCGAACTATCTACAGCTAAGCCAAATACTTATTCTTAGCCAATGCATTTTCAATTGAAATTCAATAAAAAGTATATTAACTTTTTTCTCCAATCTAGAAGTTAAGAACTGGCTCAGCTGCTGGCACGTTTTCATTGATCTAGAAACGACGGGTCTCTAATTGTCAATTAGTCTATTAGAGTAATAGACTGGTTTTCAATGGGCTAATACGTGTTGCTTGATCTAAATTTTCCACAATTGTGAATGTTTAATAGATAGCAAATGTTTTTTTTTTAAGTTTTCCTTCTCTCTATCTTTCCCACACACTCTCTCTCTCTCTCTCTCTCTCTATCATTCTCTTTTCTCTGACTCTTCCGGATATATTAAAGGTCGTCTATTTTGGGTCGTTGCGCATAATAAGCACATGGCTTAACCCCTGAAACCCCTAAGAGAGTGAGGACACTTTTTTGTTTTCTTTCTTTCGTTTTTGTTGAATTTTACATTACGATTCTCATAAATATTTCATATAGCTTCGAGGTATTGACAGGGTATTGAGTATACGCAGTGTGTTTATGGTCATTAGTTGTATCCATGCCCCACAGTATCCATTGTAAATATATTCAAAAGCTATGTAAATCATATGGCATCAGAAGTCAGAAATCAGTAATACGAAATTCCGAAAACAGTTTACTACATGTTTAGTTTTCTTCTCGCCCCCCTCCAATGAAAATAGATTTGCATAGAGCCGTGCTACCTGCAGCTTTGTACTCAATTCCCCCTATTTCCATTTCCAATTCACAATTCCCATTCGGATCACATATCCGCTGACGCAAGCGATCCCCAGAGGCCTATAGGCCTCAATGTGGAGCGTCTTGGTATATGGTAATCAGTTTTGTTTTTGCTCCTCCTGCACCTTGATTATAATTTCAGAGGGCACTAAGTGAATCACATCAAATAAACATATACGTAGTGCTTCCCAGTTTCGAACTGAGCTTATATACCGAACTAATAGTACAGGTGCCACAGTGCTATCTAGAGATTGTGATTAATACATATGGTAGCTAAAAACGTTAGTTTTATGGAGCATAATGTGTGATAAGGTCCGAGGCGTAACACGGTAGTACAATTGATAACGAAGATTGGAAATCTTTTAAGTTATAGAAGAGCTATATGGTACATATAGAAAGTACTAGGGTGAAGCGTTTGATATAATTCACAGATCCGTTTCAATATAGATTTTTTTTTAAAAAGTCGTTCTTACCGGTCTTTTCAAGAAATCTATTTTAAACCCTCTTTGCTTCTTTTATTTCCAGATCATTGGCACCAAACAAATACTCGTACGTCCCGATGGCTACTTCATTAAGGATCGCACCATATCCAGCTCATCGGATAACTCGAATGTTACTAACAACACAGCCTGTTCGCCTCCTTTGGCCATTGGCTATGTCGGCGATAATAGTTCTAATAACAATAACAATAATAATAATTCAATAAATAATACAATGAACATCACAAATGCAGCGATCAGCGGGAACAGCTCGAGCTCCAGCAATGGCCTCAGCCTAACCACATTGGAGAACAGCAGTGAACTCATTCTGCCCATTGCCGAGGCGCAGGCTGCGGGAAAGCCTCTAACGGAGGCTATCGAGGAGGTAAGTAGAAAAAAGAAGATTGACTATAAGAACACTTGGTTTGGTGGATTGAGCTACCTACTCGAATGACCCTAAGATCTAAGGGATAATTTAACATAACATCTTAAATAAAAAGGAATAAAATATTGTAGAATGAATATTTATTAGAAATTGGGAAGACTCTTAGACCTGTAACTTGAACTTGTCGATTCACTAAGGTTTGCAAAGTTATTAATAAACAAAAATTTGATTTTTAGCAAGCTGTAGATTAGCGGCAAATGTGTTTTCATTCGTCATGATGAAGATGTTGCTTTGCAAGAAATGAACTCTCATACTAACCTAATCTAACAAAACCTAACACCTTATTCATGTTAAATCGAGTAATATAATACTCAGCTGAAGCGCAAATACAGATATTCGTCAAACACGCTTCTAGACAATTGTTTCGATTGGCTTGTCTATTTTTGAGGTTTGAAAAGATCCCAAGAGCTATCTATCACAATAATTGGTCAAGTTATTTGATCTATTAGAACTGTAGATAAACGTCACATATGTTTTTATTGGATCACGATGACGTTTCTTTTTGTCAAGTCACTGATGGTTGCATGTTAAGTAAGGGGTCTAACTTATTGGGGAGCTATCGTTGTTGCTTATTAGGCTGTTATCTTATCAGGTTCTGATAAATGCTTTACTCGCAGCGCTACTTGAGAATTTCGACAAGCCTCCGCTCGCTCAATCTCTCGCTCTTTGAGCCATTACAGAAATGTAAGCGTTTGGGTAGATGACAGAGATAAGAGATTGGATGAGAATGAGGTTTTGTAAACTTGGGTGCAGTTACAGTTACAGTTTTTACTTGAAGTTAATGTAGACAATGAATGTTCAAATACCTCAGTAAAATTGATATTTGTGCAGCATGTTTTTTTCATTTTTTTTTTAAGTTTTACTTGGTCGATTTTTTTTAATATTTTTTTAAATAGGTAGTTGATATTGAAATTAGACTAACATAATATTTGGTGAATTATGAAATATTTAAATAATAAAAAATTAATTAGAAAATTGTCTTCAACGAAAGTTGGTATTTGTGCAAAACAAAGGTTAGTCTAGAAAATTTATGGAACTAAATAATACTTAAATGTAAAACGACATTACTTTAAACGATTAGTATGGTATTGAATCTCCCTTTCGTTGGGCGACCAATCGTAATCGTCGAGGCATCGAATTTGCTAAGTTTTGAAGAGTGCTTAATTCGATGGCTGCCCACTTCTTAACAATTTCTTTCTTTAAGTCCTTTAAGGAATCGAATTGCCTTCCGCCCTCAAAAACTTTTGCAGTAAGGATTCCCCAGAGGTCCTCGATGGGATTCAAGTCCGGACTTATTGCTGGCCACTCCAATAAGGGGATATTTTTCGACTCCAGAAATGACCTCGTATACCTTGATGCATGTATAGGAGCATTATCCTGTTGAAAAATCCAGTCCTCACCATGGAACTCTTCTGCAAATGATATAAGTTCGCTTTCAAGGAGATCCGTATACATTTGAGAATTGATCCGTCCTGGTACAAAGCAAATAGGAGTCTTTCCAAATGAGCTAAAAGCTGCCCATACCATGACAGAGTCACCACCATGGTTCCGCTTAAAGCAAGTCTGCCGGGGCTGCCTTGGGTCACGCCAATACTTTTGATTTCCATCTGGACCGTCCAAGTTAAACTTCTTCTCATCGCTAAAGATAACTTTATGGAACTCGCTGTCCCAAAACTTGTACCTCTCATAAAAGGCAAGTCGGGCCTTCTTATGCCGGGGTAAAAGTTTTGGCGTACGCACCCTTGCATCATATTTAAGCTTCAAATCCTTTCGGCAAATCTGCTGCACCCTCTGCCTAGTTATTGGCAACTTCAATTCGTTCTTTATTTGGCCACAGCTCATTGTTTTTACCGTTGCAAGTGCCCGAATGTGTCGCTTAGTGCGCGCATCAACTTTTGGAACTGCTCCTTTTCGGTTGTTTTGGGCATATTTTCCAGGGTTTTTTATATAATTTCCAATTGTATTTCGATGACGCTTAAGTCTTCTTGCTATTTCACAAACTTTAACGCCACATTCAACCATGGTTTCAATCTGAGTCTTTTCCTTAGGGCTTAACTCGGCTTGGAGAGGCATTTTAGATCGTATGTAAGAAAATTTTCGAAAACTGTCTCGTAAGTAACCACCAAACAAAGTTAAATCAACTCAAAAATATACGTTTTAATAAATCAATCACTTTTTGCGCACAGAACGTTGACGAGTCGGACTCAAAATGTAAATGAAAAACTTTGCACAAATATCAACTTTCTATTAAACGCAAGACTTTGTCTTCTTTAAAATCCTAACGGGACCTTAGATTAAAAGCTGATAAGAAATAAACACATGGAGAAACATCACAAGGCATAAGCGATAAAACAGGCATACTCAAAACAATAATACAGTTATTAAAATAACTGTACCGGCAAAAACAACTTTTGCACAAATATCAATTTTACTGAGGTAGTATGAGAAACGTCAATGCTGATAATGACCTCCAGCTGTTAGCATTACGACCTATCCAAGTAAGTCTTAACTGATCTCTAGAGATACTTAACAAAAGATCATTAAGATCACCTTTTGTACCCTGGACCCTGGTAATTTATAAAGTTTATCTGTTCGGACGATGCGCTATGCCAATTATATGTCATATTATCGCATTATCATTATATGTAGAAGTGCATCTTTGGCAAATCGTTAGAGTCTCGTTCAGTCGCCAGATCCGTAAACACTCTAGTGACGTAATGGCCGCTCTGCTTGGCATACTAATTTGCTTGGTCAATATGGCTAATAAAAGGCTATTAGATATATGACCAGATCTTGTATTATTCTCGCAAATATTTGCCGCTGGGAAAATCTCGAGAAGTGGAAACCTTTGGAGCCTCTCCCAAAGGGTCTTAACGTCAGCTACAAATGCGACACTATACATATATTTACTCACAATGACGGGGCTAAAAAATATTAACAAACTCTTTATTGTTGACTTTGTTTTTTTATTTCGCTATTTAATTGAAAATAATTGCGAATATATACAGCAACAAAATTCTAAACGGGTTTAAACAAATTGCCAATTGCACTAATGATTTTATTGTAACCTAGAAATGTGTGTTGCCAATTTGCATGAAGACTAATCCAAAACTAATTCTAAATCTCTGTGCTTTTCATTCTTTTGTCAGTTTTAAAAAATGCAGTAAGCTACAGTAGAGCATGGTCGACAGTAGGAGACCCAGTACTTTTTGAGTGCAAAGCGTTAACTATTGATTGTTCTTCAATGTTGCGTACCATTCAATAGATGGCGCCACTACGAAAATAAGTTAATAAACACAGAGGGCGATAGCGTCTCTTCTTCTTACTTTTGCCCGTACCATTGTTAGTTCAATAACTTCCGCGTTTATCATCCGATTGGCGCGGCAAAAATCTAAAACAAACTTGATCAATGGGAGATATAGATGAACCCACATGCCAAATTTGGTGTCTCTAGCTCTTATGGTCTCAAAAAGGGACAGACTGACGGACAGATAGACAGACGGACTTGGCTATGTCGACTCGGCTGTTGATGCTGATCAAGAATATATACACTTTATGGGGTCTGCCACGCCTCCTTCTGCCTGTTACGCACATTTTTTTTGCACAAAATTAATAGACCCATCTGAACTTTTTTAAAGTACTGGGTCTAAAAATAATTGGCCTTTAAACTTTGCCACATTAGAATATTGTACAGGTTATAATAAATAAGATTTATAACATATACATATATGGAATGTCTGTCCTTTATAAGTACGACAGGGAAACTTAAAAATTATTTTGGGATTAAACATTAAAAGTTTATTTAACATTAATATATTAATAACAAATATTTGTTAGGAATTTCCAATTTACTGTATAGTCAAATAGATGGTTATTCTTTTGTGTAAAGCATTTCCTAAATTATATATTTTATTAACATGCATTTTATTAATATAAATTGTATTTTATGTCTTTTAAATCTGTTATTATATAAAGTATCTTAAATTATATATTGTATTCTATGCCTTACAGTTCGACGCGTATTTACGCTCTTTATCGCTCAGCGATACTGAGATCAAGCTGATCACCGATGGCCAGCTGCCGCTGCGTCAGTGTCTGCACCGGGAAGCTTGTGCTAAGGATGTGGAGCTGCCAGCCTATTATAATAAATTCAGCGATCTGCGTAAGGAATTTCAGCGTTATAAATCGGGTGATCTGTCACGTGCTCTCGTCCCCCTTAAAGATATCAAAAAGATGCTGCAATCTCCTACACTGCCCCTACCGCAGTCCATTGGTGAAATGCTGAAAGGTTAGTCTCCTCTTTTCCTCTGCATTTGACTGAAAATGGTTAATTATATCTTCTATACAGAGCTCAACGTAACTTCGGTGGAAGATAATGACTTTTATATACGCGAATCTCGCGATATGGTCACTGTGATTCAAACATTGCTTCAATCGGGTGAGTCCAATTTAAAGAGATTTTAGCGAGATATCTGTTTGCTTATAACGATTTTTTCTTTGTTTCTTAGGTCATAAATTTGAAACAAATGAACTCGTTAATTTGGTATTGGAACCTGGCATTTGGTAAGTAAAATAAAATAAAATTTAAGCTAATCTAAATCAAAGGATTCAAGCTCGACAATAGAAGACCCTGTACTAACCTCCGAGTTTATAATCCCATCGAGATGAAATGCTTAGGTCCGATTCGGAGACTCTAGTTTTTATACTATATATCACACTCAAGGCTTTAGCATAAGTCCCGCTCTTGTTATTTGAAATGTGTTTTATCATTGTATTTTGGCAATTGTAGGACAGACTTGATCTTGGCAAGATTCAAAGAAATCTACATACCAACAAGTTTCTTGTCTCTAGTTTTTATAGTCTCTGGGATCTGTTATCCTTCCCATTTAAAGCACAAATTAATACATTTATATTTTCTTCCCTCAGTCCCTCCTGATCAAATGGATTTTATTGATAAAACCGTCTTCTACGTGAAGTCTACTTTGAGTCAACTTCTTGACGTTTCTTAAGTAAATACCTGGCCTCGCTTGAGTTTCAGCTCAATGTGCATTGAGAGCTCTCTCTTTCACTCTATTTTTGTCTTTCTCAAAAGGCGCTTAGTCTAAGATTCAGCGTTTTATTCAGACTGCAGTAATGCTCCAGTTCTGTCAAGGTCTGCACTATTTCTCAAACGTGCCGAAACCCAAAATCCACTCAAAAATGTCATAAAAAATATGCTCAAACCCCAGAGACTGGAAGCGACAATCGTAAAACGTTGTGGTGTCGTTTGTTGTCGTCGTCGTTGTCGTCAGTCAACGATTGGATTGGGAAGCGATAAGAACTCGCAGTCGGGTCGCACATCTTTAAAGATCGAAGGGAATTGAGAACGCTTCGATGCGATCGTTGGATTGTTGGATTGTTGGATGAATGTGACTATTGTTATCGCTATCGGCCAAACTCGAATCGTATACAAATAAGTGTGTCATTCACAGTTAATATAGAACTCAGTTTGGCTCAACTTCAACAGTTGCTAGTACACAAAAAGCTATTAAAATATATCAATTAGTGTTCCCTAAGTAAAAGGTAAAACCAACCAGCACATAAAAAACAAATCAGAGCAAAAATAATTTTGTATATGTATCATGTATATATGAAGGTGCGAGTGTGAAAGTGTGCGTCTGGTTTAGCATTATTTGGAAAGTCAGCAAAAATGTTTATGGTCTTGAAAATCGAAACGTGACTCGAGGCAACCCAACCTAATCCCGGCAAACCAACTAAACAAAGGCTCTACAAATGTCATATTAAGCTTTTGGCATACCTTAACCAGAGCAGAGCATGATTAAGAAGAGATATCTAAGAGATTTTTAAATTTTTAGATGGCTCCATTAAATGCCTAAACCTAAAAAATCACAATTGGAAATAAAGAAAAAATATCGATTTAAAAATTTTTCGTGGACTCGACCACGAGAAACGATTTAGATGCTATGCAATAATCGTGAGGATCGTGCTTCTAATTCGTGTCGTGTCGTGAAATAAACACTCATCTCTAGTTGATCCACTTGAGCTCTCTGCCTGCTTCTACTCCTTTTCATTTCTAGAAACTCAATATGTATATAAGTACTTTGTAAAGAATTCGTTTGAATTATATGATTTATACCCTGTACTTTTTCTTGTTTCTATATCAGCTCAATTGACGACGAGGTTGACGGCAACTGCATTGTGCGGGCCCGTGGATTACCCTGGCAGAGCAGTGATCAGGACATAGCCAAGTTCTTTCGGGGACTCAACGTAGCCAAGTAAGTGATAGACGTAACCCATTAATTAGACGGGAAGCCTCCTCCGCTTATCGGAGATGGGAGTTCAATAGGGTCAGCGATAGATTACGCTGGATTATCGACTGAGCTGTGTGGAATGTGGAATATTCAATTCTGTTGAGTTTTTCCTTTATCTAAGATGCTCTACTCAATCTCTGTTTGCTCTCTCTCTCTCTCTCTCTTTCCAAATTTTCCATTTTTCCTTTTTTTCTTTTTCTTTGTCTTTGTCTTTGAATCTGTTTACAGAGGCGGCGTTGCATTGTGTCTGTCGCCGCTAGGAAGGCGCAACGGTGAGGCATTGATACGTTTTGTATCCCAGGAACATCGAGACATGGCATTAAAGCGCCACAAGCACCACATTGGCTCGCGCTACATTGAGGTGTATCGCGCTTCTGGCGAGGATTTCTTGGAAATAGCCGGCGGGGCATCCAATGAGGCGCAAGCTTTTCTCTCAAAAGGTGCCCAAGTGATCATAAGGATGCGTGGATTGCCCTACGATTGCACCGCCAAGCAAGTGGTAAATGAAGAATTCTTAGTCAAGCTTTGAGCTTCAATTATAGCTATTTACTTTTTTTCAGCTGGACTTCTTTACCACTGGCGAGTCGCCTTGTCATGTCCTGGATGGTAACGAGGGAGTGCTGTTTGTGAAGAAACCGGATGGGCGCGCCACTGGAGATGCCTTTGTGCTGTTCGCCAATGAAAGTGATTCATCAAAGGCGCTGGGGCGGCATCGAGAATCGATTGGACAGCGGTACATTGAACTCTTTCGCTCGACAACGGCGGAGGTGCAACAGGTGTTGAACCGTTCAATGGATCCGAAGACCTATGAATCGAACAATCACAGCCAACCTCCATTAATAGCACAGTTGCCCACCATGCAGTTGCCGTTGTTGCCGCAGGTGGGTCCCGGCTCCGGTGGTCACGCCCTCAACCCGCTGACAGCTAGTGCTAGTCACGCTAACCTGTGCCCATCACTACTTACCCATGCCCCACAGCACCTCATCACTTCTGGTACCACCAAGAACTGCATACGCTTGCGCGGTCTACCCTACGAGGCCATGGTGGAGCATATTCTTCACTTTCTAGACGACTTTGCCAAACATATAATCTACCAGGGAGTTCACATGGTCATCAATGCTCAAGTGAGTTAAAATCTACTCCCGCTCATTTCTTACCTACTAAGCCACCTTGAGCTTTTCAGGGTCAGCCAAGCGGGGAGGCCTTCATCCAAATGGACTCGGAGGATTCCGCTCGACTTTGTGCACAGCGCAAGCACAATCAGTACATGATCTTTGGCAAGAAGTTGCGTTATATAGAGGTGTTTCAGTGCTCGGGGGATGACATGAATCAAGTGCTCAATGGCGGTCTTGGCTCAACAGTTGCATCATCCCAACATCCTGGTCATGCTCATTTGGCCGCTGCTGCCGCCGCTGCTGCTGCTGCTGCGGGCAAGCAACCATCGCTGCTATCTCCGGGTATGTTAGCTCAACCGCCGCCGCCACCTACCGGCGCACAGGGAATTAGTTCACACTCCCACACACACCCACACTCACACTCGCATGCGCACGCACACCAACATGCCGCTGCCGCTGCAGCCGTGGCTGCAGCAGCTCATCATGCATTGCAAACGTCGCCAGTGGCAGGCCACTCCTCCCTTACCACTGGCACGCCCAGTGGTTTAGCTGGTTTCATGACTGCCCCACCAACAGCCACCATGTCCACTCACTCATCGCTGGGTTCCCTGTCCAGCAGCAGTCTTGCTTCTTCCGCACCTGGCGGTTATCCCTTCAATCTCTCAATGCCGTCCACGGCCGGTAGTCAGGCTGCTGCTGCTGCAGCCGCTGCCGCCGCTGCTGCAACGAATCCTGCGCTGCTCGCCCAGCAACAAGCCCAGTTTATAGCCCAGCAGAGTCTTCTTGCTCGTCAGCAGGCAGCAGCTATGGCCGCCGAGCAGCAGCAACAGCAGCAGATGTATGCGAACGCTGCCATGTTGCAGCCACATCAGTTTTACATGCAACATCCAGGCGCTGCCGCTGCTGCTGCCGCTGCAATGGGCGCCCAGCCTCAGTTTGTCCTGATGCAGCGTCCCTACCTGCAACCCTTTCAACTCGGCTACATGCCCACTACAGCCGGAGGCTATCAATTTGCCAGCGCTGCCTCCGCCGCCGCCGCTGCCGGCGTACCCGCAGCCGGTAGTGCAGGAGCAGGTGGTGTCTCCAATGCTGGGTTGGCCCTGCAACAGCACTCGATGAAGCGTTCCTATGAGAATGCCTTTCAGCAGGATGCGTCTGGGGCAGCGGCTGTGGCGAGTGCTGCCAAACGGGCTTTGACCCGAGCACCCAGCAACGTCTACTCCTATTACAATCCGGGTATTTAGAGTCGCAATCATGATTGACACTCTGCTTCATGATTGTTTTGTTTATGAAAGTCTTTGCATCCAGAAAGCAACTCCAACGCTTCAAGCACATTCCAAGACGACAAAGTTTGCAATGCACGATGAGTGGCAGAATATATGTATACATATGGTATGTACATATATGTATGTATGCATAGCTCATAGCTCATCTTGGCAAAACCATAAAAATTTACACACACATACCAGACATTTTGTTAGCGCTTAAAATTCGTTTTTATCGTACACTTTTTATAGTAAAATTTTTTGTAGTTTTTATAAGTCTTTTTAAAAAAGTATATGAAAATTACTTTTAAGCATTTTGTCTATGGTCTAAGCATTACTTATATTCTGCACACACATACATAAATTGCACACACACAGACACAATATTCATACACACACACACACACCCACAACCACATATGGGAAAGCTAACAAATATGTTTAAAAAAAAAAAATACAAAAATTTCTTTTCTTCTCACTTTTGTTCACTAAAATTATGCCTGATCCAGGCAGTTCTTATTACATAGATCTACTTAACTAAGCTATGTGTCTGTGAATGTGCTTGTGTGAAGGTGTAATCGGTGTGTGTGTGGGTGTGCGTCTGTGTGAGTGTCAGCGCTATTACAACAACAACAACAACAGAGGCTAACGTCCTCAAGCAGCGAGCGGAGCTATTTTTTATATCTGTGTGTGTCAGTGTTACTGTATGTGTGTGTGCCACGCCCATAAAAGTGCAATCTATACATTAATATTTAAGAAAAGGTACAAACATATCGATACACAGTTACACACACCCCAGACAAACACAATCGCACACTCGCTGCCTGAAAGGCGTCAGGTGTTGGCTCAGGCGTAAAATTAAATGTGCAACAGGTTCGACAAGAAAAACCATTCCAAAAATGTTTTAAAATGCGGCAACCTAGATATAGTAATAATAATAATATTAATAAAACATAGTAATAATAATAATAATAATAATAATAATAATAATAATAATAATAATAATAATAATAATGGAAAAAAGAGAAAACTGTAGTTCTAAGTCTATACAACTTGTAATATTGGTTGGCATCAGCGTAAATAATTTACATATCTCCTAAGCATTAGAAAACTTTTCCTATGTCTTCACTCTCTGCGGCATGCCACAACGCTATGAGTGTTACGATCTAACTAGACATTTATCTATGTTATCTTTATATCGTATCTACTTTTTAAACATTTATTTACATATTGATCATTCTGGGGCTAGTTTAGATCGTAACGCTCGGTGGTGCTAGCTGACAGTTCTAACACTCAATTTAAAATTGATAGATATTTACATATAATAATGTTATATTATCTCGTTATATCTGTATCTGCTATCTATAAGTGTGCGTAACTGGTGTTAGTCAAAAAAATTGGAATTTATATTTGATATTCGTTTATCAACATTAATTTTTAGCTTATAGTCAAAGCTCTCTCTTTTTTTCTCCCACTCTCTCTGCCCTTTTATATATCATTATTAAAATTTTTATATCTACATCTTATCGTTATACAAAAGGGGAACTCAACAAATGGCTTATTATCATTGTAATTTCGTGATATGGTTATGGAAATTTTGGGTATATGCTCTAGATATACAACTATATATGTATGTCGATTGTCTGTCATTGTATTCGTTATTAACTTCACGTGAACTGTAAACTCTAGATCATACAGTTATCTTTTATGAGCAGAGAGCTGAGCCCCTTTTACAAGCGCTGCAATACTATCGATATTAGAGATATTAACAACATATTAGCTGAAAATCACTTTGTTAATAACTTTTTATCATCATTGACAGATTTGTATACTCTTTGTATACTTTTGGGTAACTCGTTTAAGGAGGCGTAGCAGACCCTATGAAGTTGGAATTTAGATATTCCTTATCTGGACGACGAGCTGAGTCGATATTGCCATGTCTGTCTGTCTGTCAGTCTGTTTTCTATGAAATATGTCTCTCAGTTTTCAATCTATCTTGGCGCAACTTAGTACAGAAACAACCGGTCCGGATCACTATATCATATAGCTGACATAGGAACGATCCGTTAGAAGTTAACCTTTAGTATGAAAAACTTTGTTGTTAATTAAGATATTTCAGCCAAACTCAGATGTATGTTTCTTATCTTTTTATACTTGATCAAATTTGGTCGGACTTCATTGTCGTAAAGCTGTCATAAGTCGAAATTTGAATGCATGTATCTGCAACGATATGGCGACAAAGATAGCCTTTTGTTAATATTCTACAGCTGTTGAGAAATCTGTCCATAAAATAATTGCGAATCTGACATAATTAACTGATACATGAAAGTTATCCCTAGAACCCTTTAACCAAAATAGAAAACCATTAAATGCTATCGATAGTATTGCAGTTCCTCTTTTACCGATCCTAAATTCATTTCTGCGTCTAACAAACAGTTTTGCGCTGCTTGTGGCTTTTTGATTACGATTTAATAAGCAGGTACCATTTAAACGTATCTAAAAAGAAAGGAAAAGATTTTCATAGCTTAACATTTAGTTAAATTACCTTACCTTTTACCTTTTAGTTACCTTTTAGTGCATACAAGAATCGAGTGGTTTCCCATGAGTTTTTTATTTTGGCATAAATGCAATACATATTTACATTATCTTAATGGCTTCCATCCGAAACTCATAAGCAGCCACTTAAATAAAAAAACTACAAAATAATTATTAATTAATAATAACTTAATTAGTCTTTAACGCACAAAACAAATTTTTTGATATTTAAACGAAACTTATTAATTTTTTATACTTCAATAAAATATTTACATATCTCTATACACATACATATATCTTGCAATTTCGGCTCTCTTTCTGAATCTGAAACTCTCTTTTTTTCGCTCTCTATCAAATTCTTAACGATATAAATTTTGAAAAAGAACCCATAATTTTTCCTAACAGCTTAATCTTACTAAAGTCCCTATATTCCTTTACCTTCCTGTCTGTCATTTCTTTCTATCTCTGTCTGTCTTTTATCAGTCACATTGTCTCTGGTCTTACAATTAGCGATGTATTTGTAACTTGGGTCTTGGGCTTGGATCTAGCTTTGTACGTATTTTCAGGCGCATCTTTTATCTAGTCCTTGCGGCCGTTGCGGTGCATTTTGTCGGCGTTACGAGAGTTGCTACAAATTGGTTAAATTTGATTGGATTGGAAATTCATGATCCTTCTGACTGCCTTTTCCCTCCCCCACAACACTTCTTTCTCTCTCTTTCTCTGTATCCCTTCTCCTTCTGTGTGTGTGCAATTGCAACTCTGTAACTTATCCCAAGCAAGTGGGCGTGTTAGTTAGTAATACTTTTATAACACCCACCATAGCGCTAAGCTTTGTCTCTCTCTCTCTATCTGTCTCTATCTCCGCATATTTGTACGTAACAACAACAACAACTACAATAAACATAAAAGGAACAAGTTGCTCAGCTGCTTTTTTTTGTAACGCGTTGATGCAACTGTAACTATCTTTTTGTATCTACCATAACCGATAATGATAACAAACTCTCATCCGCCGTCGTTTTGTTTTTGTCAGTGGTCCCCCTCAGCTCTGTGCGTCTTTTTGTGGTATTATTATTGGTATTTTGTATACTCTTTTTGGTTTTTCATACGAAACACACCATAGAAAGAAAAATGATATGTCATCCTCTTGAAGGCTGGTTGGTGCTTGGATTAAAACAGATGGGAAAATGAAAAACATGTTTTAAGTCTTACAATGTGCGCAAAAAAGTATTCATGGTCTCTGGGTAAAGTGGTAAATATATACATGCATATACTATACAATATATACATATATATATGTATATATATATATATATATATAAATATACTGATTACATTCCATATAAATATATTACATCTTATATCAAATCTTACCAAATATTATATTTATACTACATGTCTCTTCTACCATATTTTGCAAATGTCTAAACGGTGAGTGTTTTTGAATACGATTATACTTAATAACTAACTGATTAATCTTAACAATAACGATATCAATAAATAAACAACAAAACTAATATTAACTCTGTCAGTTGCAGCTTGCAACTATGTCTCTTTTTCTTTTTATTTGTGTCGCTTCAACAACAGCAATTACCGTTAGCTTCTTTAAGACTAACCTCTTTCCCTGCCCTTCCCCATACTCACAACACTGACGTCCAATTGTGTTATTTATTCAGTTTGATTTGACTTTCTAAGCATTCATTTGTCAAACATTCTCATTTGAATTTCTTCATCTATTTCCTGTCCCGTTAGGTGCCACTGTGTTGGGCGCTCACTTTGGTGCTCATTTTCCAGCTTATGGAGCTCCTCCGGCGCAGCCACCGCACACCCCGTTGCTGGCAACACCGCGTGCTCATCATGTCCACGCCCACACGCACGCTCATGCACACGCCCACCACCATCATCATCATCATGCGTCTGCCTTCTATCCGCCGCCGCTCGTCTACTGGCCATATCCCAGTCCGCCCGTCTCGCCTACCACATACTACAGCCAGCCAGGTGCCCATTCACCCTCACATCAACATCAGGCCTTGGTAAGCAACTAAACAACAACAACAACAATAACAATTATATTACGTAAAACGAAAGATAAGAACGTTTTTAAAAATCAGAAAGAAAGGATAACTTTAACACGACGAACAATATGTGTAGGTTTTTAAAAACTTTCAACTTGATTAGATGTCTCTTTTTTACAAACATTTTCAAAGTTTAGGGTCTTCAAATAATGCAATTTGAAGTAAAGTTAACCTAATATACCTAATATTTTGACCACGAGTGTATTTATTATTCACAGTATCCGTTGGACTTCTTTCCCCCCTCGCCACTGTCGCCGCCCAATGCTGGCTTGATACTTACGCCCAGTAAGAACGCTGTGCCCTTTGTCCCAGCGAAGCAAACCAACATAAACAACAACAACAATAATAACAGCAGCATCAACAACAATAACAATAAGCTAACGGTAACAGCATCTTTACAAGTAGAATCTTTTTTTATATTTTACAAATAGTAAAAAGAAAATGTGTGAAACCGCGAAGCATCCTCCTATCAAACGACAAAGACTGCCAGAGTTCAATTAGATTTTCCAAGAAGACTACAAACATAAAAATTTAATCGTTTTTGTGACTAGAAGCTAGAAAATTGTGATTTTTAATCCATTTCTGTTTAGGGTCTTTGTTAATTTATTCGAATTTGTTGTTTTACACGCACTTTTGGTCAATTTTATAATGACATTGTATTAACTCAAAGACAATCTTATTTTTGTTAATCAATTTATTTCTTTAAAAAAAAATCAGGGAGCTATGCGAGCGCTGCCATCGTCCAGTTAAAGGACTACGACAGCCAGACGTCAATAAATTCAGGTTATATAGTAAATAACATCTAGCTGGCGGCCCTAACAAACAAAAGAAGAAACAAAAAAGAGTAGGCCTATCACTCTGAAATGAAACCAATTAAATCGAGATTTTTAATGAATTTTTGTTAAAATTTGGTCGACTTTTTATACCCTTGCAGAGGGTATTATAATTTTGTCACGAAATGTGTAACGCATTGAAGGAAGCCTCACAGACCCCATAAAGTATATATATTCTTGATCAGGGCGACGAGCTGAGTCGATATAGCCATGTCCGTCTGTCTGTCTGTCTGTCCGTCTGTCTGTCCGTCTGTCTGTCCGTCTGTCTGTCCGTGTGTCCGTCTGTTTCTATGCAAACTAGTCTCTCAGTTTTGAAGCTATCTTGATGCAATTTGGTACAGATACGTCTTTTTGCTGCACGCAGCACATATGTCGGAGCCGGCCGGATCGGATAACTATATCATATAGCTGCCATAGGAACGATCGGTTGGAAATAAACATTTAGTATGAAAAACTTTTTTTCTCAAGATATCTCAATCAAATATACACATTGTGTGTTTGATTAAGTTTTAAACAGGCTGACCAAATTTGGTGTAAATCGGACTACTATATCATATAGCTGCCATAGGATCGATCGGTTCAATATCAACATTTAACAAATTTTGTAAAAAGTCTGACGGCTTACACAGGGCACTGCAATGGTATCCAAACTTTGGCGCGCCAAAGTTAGCTTGCGCTATATTTTAGAATTGTACTGGCTTTACTGCCAGCATTCCTCTTTATTTTGTCAAATTTCTATTTACATTGTTTTTACTTAAATATTAACCATATCCTTTTGAAACTTATTTCTATTAAATAAAAATACAGGGCGCTGCGCGTGCGCAACTTAACAGCGACGCAACAGTTACATCCGAGTTAACAGAAGCGACGCAGTCGTCATCACAGACGTTACTCAGCCTGGACACAAACCACACGGCAAGTGCAACACCAGCGCTTAAAACTGGAAGTCAAACTGGCTCTGCCAGTGCTGCGCCCATTGTGAGCAATAATTGTGTGGAGCTTTATATTTCATAGATACTCTTATCAGCTTCACACCTCTCCCTCTCACGCTCTCTCTAGCTGAATATTTATAGCTTCGCCTGAAAGCGACAGCAAAAACACTAACGTAACAAAAAAAACGTAACGAAAAGAAAAGAAAAACTGTTAGTCTTAACGAAAGTCTTGCCAATCGAAGAAACTTGTATGTAGTCTAGCTTAGAACCAGCTGTAGATAAGTTATTGCCTTGGCTGCTTAGCCGGGTCGTGCACCTTCTGTATTGGCTGCGCGCCAAATTGGGACGGCGAATTTAGCTAAGGAATCTCTCGCTCTCCCTCTTAAAACTCTCCAATCCCTGCGCAAGCCAACGGTATATTTAACGCTTTAATGCTAAGTAGTCGCCCAGTGCAATTTTCATTTAAATGATTTTTCATTGCAATTTAACTTATTAATTAACTGCATACACATACACACACATACACACACATACACACAAATTCACACACTCTTTCACACAAAAAAACAAATACACTTACATACTTTTTATTCCAAATATACAAATATATATTAGCAAATATTAGCAAAGAGAAGAAACTACAAATTTATCCCTAGTCAATAGTCAAATTATTTATACAACTGCAATTATCTATTTTTACTCGAAGTTACTTAAATGTTATACATAATATCAAAACAGAATATAAATAATAAATAATATAATATTGTGTCAATGCCGCGATTAACATTAGATAATCTTTCCCTTTCTCCTCTCTCTTCCTCTACACCCTCAAAGCATTGCCAAATTAGTCAATAATAATAATAGTCCTTATAAAATTAATAGAACACGAGTTATATTATCAACACGATTTTTATTATTCCACTTTTTATTTAGGCTAAGCCATCAAACTTTTTGTTATTTTACGTACTCGTCATGTGAAACCAAGAGAAATCGCCTATTTAAAACCTATTTAAATCTGTTTTTGCTTGTTATGCTATTTTGATTAAAAAGATATTATCAATTGTTTCCAAATGTGCAAATATTATATACACAATAAACATGAAAAACGAAATAACAAATTCATATTTTTTTATTTAAATTGGTTTGGTTTATTCCTCAAAAAACGCACTGCCGAATGTACAATTGCTTGGAGATCCAAGATTCTTTCCATAAAACTTCATTTGGCAACTAATAATAGTTTTATTAGATTCTAGAATCATTCTTTCTAGATCCAAAGCCTTTGGAACTATCACAATTTTTGACAAAAGAATATGGAACTCGTCCTATAAAAAACTAGTTGAACAGAGGAAAAGAGTAAAATTAAAAAAATTTTATTTTTACATATAATAATAATGCTGCATCATTAGCTTTCTGAGATTGGCTGTAAGAATTTCAAATGGAGGGTATGTAGACTTTAGTTTGCCACTGTATATAGTGGGTATTTTGCTTATCAATTGTAAATTATTACAATGTCTGGCGTGTGAGCGGCGCGGTCGGATTGGATGTGACGTATTCTAGAAGTTAAATGTTCGACCACTTTTCAGGCAATAAAAATCTCCAAGTCTTCCAAATTTGCAGGTATGCTTCCCTCGGAAAAAATGCAATAAGGCTATAGTGGAGCATGTTCGACCATGTACATTCTCTGTAAAAAAGACATTCATACTCACACAGAGAAACCCTTAAGCTTTGTACGTTGCAGCTTCAGCCTCTTTTCTTCTTTCTTCTGTACGTCACCATTCAAAATTGTTTGCTAAATAACTTTCAAAATTAATGTCAGAAACTCCTCCTAAACTTCCCCAAAGTTTTCCATAATAAGAAACACATGTTTTGTTTTTGGTGATCAATGTTTTTTTTTAGAGATGCGTATAATTATTAAGATTAAGATTAGTTAACCAATGAGTTTGTTACTGATTTAATTGCTGTCAAAAATTTTTTTTTCAATTTATAATTATAAATTGATTAGCTTAAATCTATAGAAATTCAGTAATTGCTGGTAGGCAAACGATTAATAGATGGTCGAATTAATGGTTGTTGTAAACTATAGAAGTCTAACCGTATTTTATCAAAATGAGACCTCGACACTATTGTGTCAGAATCAGAATGTACTTTAAAAAAGTACAAATGGGTCTAATAAGTTTGTGAAAAAAAAGTGCGTTACAGGCAGAAGGAGGCGTGACCCCAAAAAGAATATATATTCTTGATCAGCATCAACGGCTGAGTCGATATAGCCATGTCCATCTGTCCGTTTGTGTGTCTGTCTGACTGTCTGTCCTATTTTTGAGTTCCTAGATCTCAGAGACTATAAGAGCTAGAGACTCCCAATCTTGGCATGTGCGTTCATCTATATCTTGCATTGAACGAGTTTGTTCTAGATTTCAAAAAAATTTAATATTGAAATACATAATTTCATATAACTTACACTATGGTCCGAGCCTACCCTAAAAATTTCATTCAAATCGGATGATAAACGCGGAAGTTATTCAACTAACAATGTTACGGGTAAAAGGAAGGAGAAGAGACGCTTGCGAACTCTGTGTTTATTAACTGATTTTTATTGAAATTTCTGTTATTTTTAGTGAACGCTTTGCACTCAAAAAGTACAGGGTCTCCTACTGTCGAGCTTGCACCACCGTAGCTTACTGCATTTTTTTGTTATAAGTTATTGACCTTCGTTTTGTGTTATCTTACTCCAATGTTCATTTGTATGTCGATGTGTACTTTCCAATTGTCAAATGTTAGTAAAAGGGTTAGTTGGTTGCAATGCGGTAAAGCTTAACCCTCTAATACGCAAAATCTAAATAATACTTAGTTGAATAGAGGAGATATTTTTTTTTTTTAAGTTAAGGTAGATTATATATGCTTATATAAGCTACTAGGGGGTTTGCCCCCTGCTCGCTTCGCTCTCAAACCCCCGGCTCGCTACGCTCATTGCAATCTCGGGGAGAAATGTGGAGTCAATATAAGGAACACTTCCCACAGCTATACCCAGACCTTTTGTCATTTCTAATAAGAAGGCGGTAAATGTTAATTGAATTTTTCCCTGCAATCGGACTTAAAATAATATTACTTTACAGGGGGCAAGCCCTCTAATGCTCGCTTCGCTGGACAACCCCTGCACTATGGGGTTTGTTTTTGACCAAAAATATTCGAGATCGCACTATAATAGCATATAGCTGCCATAGGAGCCATTGATCGAGAGATAGGTTATTGTGTGAAATAAAAATTTTTCTTAACCTGTTTACAAAATAAAATTTGAAAAATATTTGTATCTACTGATTAAATGCATTAAAATAAATAATAAAAAGTCCTCTTTTGCGTTTTTTTCTATCGCTTCATTCCACTTGCCAAAAAATTCTGCATTGGCAAATTTGAGGTTATGACCTTAAAATATAAATTTCTCTGAAAGTGGGTAAAAGTGGCATTTTTAATAACCAGCATTTGAACAAGAATTAAATTCTCTACAACACACAATATATTTCATCAATGGACTCCGCTGGACTCACTATGAATGTCTATTCAAAAGTGAGAATTGTTGAAAAAATGTTAAGATGACTTACACTTTTGCTTCATTAAAGGAACAACACGACTGAATTCTACATTTGACACTCACAAACACATAGTACAAACCACACTGACTAAAGCTCATTACAAAAATTCTCACGAATGTTGTTAAATTTATTAATTTTGGACACTTTTAAAATGCGCTCAAAACAGTATAATTTTAAAGCACGTGCTTCACTGTAGCGACATCTGTGTTCATCAGCTAATAACTACGTTGTGGCGCCCTCTACTTATATTTCTGGTAACCAAAATTGAAGATCAATCTTTTGTGAACGCGTTGCATTCAAAAGTTTTTTTAATTGGCGACTTTTAGAAAATGGGTTTTGGCCTCATAAATTGGTCAAATGCCCCATAGGGCCCTGGCTCGCTACGCTCGCTGAAATCTCGGAGAGAAATGTGGTGTAAAAATAGTGAAACACTTCTCACAGCTATATCCGGACCATATGTCATTTGTAATAAGAAAGCGGGAAATGTAAATTCAATTATTCCCTGAAATTGAACTTAAAATAATAGTAATAGTACTTTATATACATAATATAGAGAATTTACATTTTCGCTGCTCGCTGTTTTAAAGTGATTGCTGCAATTGGATAATAGCAGCAAGAGCGAGTAACGGTGTCATATACTGCAAATTTATTTTGAAAGTCGCAACACCAATGAATGGTACTACTGAATGGAAAAGCTGAAGACAGTCTACCGACGGCCTGGTCGGCATTAGCGTGGAGAATGCGCTAGTATGATTTTATGAAGTATGCGAAATATCTTTATTGTCATGTTATTATTTTATGTAAGATGTCATACAATATGCCATTCTTAATGAAGGTAGTTTCAAAAAGTTATTTTTTTTTATCTGATCCGCATACATACAAATAACACATTAACACAATTGCATTGTTTAAACTTTTTCTTTCCTTGCCTACCTAACGAAAACGATTTTCATATCCACAAAATGATAAAAAAAATCCTAATCATCAAATTTCTTTTCTTGTGATAGCGGCTCAAAAGGTCGTCCATCAATTAGACTCCTCCCATATGAGCATTATATTCCTTTTTGAATATATGGACAACTGATTTCCTATCAATCCTCTCGATATGTTATTCCTATCATATCAAGGTGATTCAGCTATTTCATCGTTAGAATTTGCTCTAACGAATAATTAAATTCCAACAGATTCGGATAGTGACATACTGATATTGTATTTGGCTGCAAGGCACTACGGTTTGTCTCATCCGTAATAAATTTTTCAACTTATGAACAAGTAAACAAGATGGACTTCACAGAAATTTCATTAGGAGCTAAAAATATAGTAAGAAACCAATGATTGGTTTATATTTTCCAGTATATTTAGTAGTCTGGATTGCGGTACGTTCAAGAGTTGGCAATGGAGACCGAGGGAGTTTGGGATGCTTGAAACTACCAGTTGATGTGCTGCTTTCTCGACTTGGGAAACATTGAATGAGATGCTGCAGGTTTGAAGAAATGCATCTGAGTTGCCAGCTCCATTAATTCTTTTTATGAATTCTACAATAAAGGAACGAATTCTACGTTTATCACAGCTACTGGTCACTTTTGACTGAATCGATTAACTCGGCCAATTGTTCAACTGACAATGCTTAAATTTGTCTTTTTACTTAAAAACCGTTTCAAAGCTTTCTATGTTTCAGAAATGCTTACCTATTAGCATTAGAAAGTGACAGTCTTTGCTTTGCTTTGGTAAAAATTGAGATTTTGCGTAAATGTTATGCTGCATCTCACCAAAAACAAAATGTAACACATAGGAGTATTGCTAGACATGTTTCTAATGTTGGTATAAGAAATTTAATACACAAAAATGATCAATTTAAATTCAGCATGTCTACAATAACTAATAACAACGTTCCATTCAAGCTAGCAAATTCAGAGCGACACTTCTTCGCGCTGGGAACCAATTGCCTCCTGAATTAAAATCAATAAGTAGCTCAGCATGCTTTGGAAATAACTAAAACTATTTCTAAGAGATTCTTTAAGTCAAATAAAATAGAAACATATGTCTATATATATAAAACTCTATTTCCTTACTGATTCACTGACTTATTATTAATAATTATTATACAAAAAAAGTTGCAGAGTGATTGCAGTCTCTGCATCAAATGCAGCTTCTGAAAGATTTTTCGGCTGCACGAATCCCTTAACGGATAAGAGGAGTTCATTCGGATGTAATGCTGATGTAATAGTAAATATTTTTCTGCGATTTTCCATCCCGTTTACCCCACCTCTGAAATGTTCTTCTGGAAGGCCTTTAAAGCAAGGCTGCAAACCGGTTCCGAACCGAACAGGTTCTGCAAGGTTCTTTGGACTACCCGAACCGAACCCCTTTTATGTTTGGAGCACCATACCCGAACTCGAACCGGAGCATTTTCACAATATAAAAATTTCTGTAATATTATTATATTACGTACTCTATGTACATACAAAGTAATATGACATAAGTTATATTTCGAAAATTACTGCTTAATTCAACTGTTACTAATTGCTTAAAACAAGCTGTGTCTTCTGCTTTAAATAATTTAAATCAAATAAAAAATTTAAATAAAATAAAAGCACATCAGAAATCTATTAAATAAACATTTTAAAATAAAATAAATAGTAAATGAAGACTCAACAATTTTTTAAGTTAAATATAAATGTTATGAATATAAGCATAGCATTTCGGTCTACATTTCCTATAAAACGATGGTTTCACAGAGATCGATCATTTTTCAACAAATCTTCAAGAACGCATTATTGTTGTATTACAAATTCTTTTATCAATTCTGCGCATTACTGTTTTTGATTTTAACATTTAGCTTTTAGAATTTTGTTTAAGTAATAGACACATACACATACATATTTAATGAACTTATAAAATATGCAACCAGCCAAAAGGTAGCAAGAATAATTAATAGCATTGAACCAAGGTTCGAACCCGAACCTTTGGTTTAGGGCACTCCATAAACCGGTCAGCGAACCGAACCTTTATATTACTCTGTGGTTCGAACCCCCGAACCGAACCTTCCCCCAACTTTTGGAGGTTTGCAGCCTTGCTTTAAAGTACTCATTTACTGCAAGTATTATTTCACCATTTAAAGAAAACGGTTCCCAAGAAGAAATTTTTTGAGTTGTGGGATCAAATGGAAATCAAAGGGTGGCAGATCTGTTAAATAGGGTGGATGTGCCAACAATTCATAATGTTAGTCACGAAATTTTTCTATCTCTCATCGTATCCAGTTGGTTCCAAAGACTGCAGTAGTAATCCCCTGTTATTGTTTTTTCACTTTGCAAGTAGTCAATCAACAAATTTCCTTTCTTATCAAAGAAAATTGAAAACATAACGTTTTTCGATCATTTTGACCACGTTGGTTGCTTCAAAACCGAAACACCGGCTTCAGTCCACTCTGCAGTTTGTTGTCGGAGTGCAGGATCATAGTGGTAAGCCCAATCTTCATCCATAGTAACAAATCGACGAACAAAATCAGCTTTATTCTTTTGAAAACGATCCAAATGCTGTTGGGACAATTGCATTGGAATGCGTTTTTGAACCGAATTTAAGAAATGCGGCACCCATCTTGCCATCAGCATTCTAAACGCTAATTCGTTCTTCAAAATCTGTAACATCCGATCCTCTGAGATGCTGGCAGCCTCTGCTATTTAAACCAGTGTCAATCGTCTGTCTGCTATAACCATATCATGTACAGCATCAATAATTTCTTGATCAGCTGCAGTTTTTGGCCGTCCAGAAGGTGGATCGTTGGCAATCGTACGACAACGTTTAAACTCTAAGGTCTATCTATGAAGGCAAACGAAGGAGCAAGGTCCTATAACTATTTTACCAAATTGTAATGAATTTCGCTTGCTGATAAGTTACCCAAACAAATTATTTAATCACGGCACGAATTTCAGTTTTATCCCTGGTTGACACAATACCAAAACATGTGCTCTTTGAAGTTGACAGATCAACTTGAAAGCTTTGCCATATTTACCGTAAGAATAGAGCTTTCAAATGATATGCAGCTTTTGTTTCTAAAAGTGCTAGAAACCTGTCGCTTGCAAAACTTTTTAAGTGACCTAGTATATTGTGACAATTTATTTGTAAGCCTAAGATAAAAAGACAAAACGCTCTCCTATAAAATTATGTTTTTTGACATACGAAATTTTTGCGGAATTGCGTCGATATATCTAGAAATATTCATCTGTTACACTATAACATTTCTCATATCAAATATGTTCCTTTCTTTAAAATTTGTTTAGCCAAGTCGTGTATAGTTATATTATTTTCATTGAAACGCAGCTAATAAACTCTCAGTGTAAGGACTTGTTGCTTAGTTAAGTCATAATTTAAACTTATTAGTACGTATGTATATCATGTTTTAGAAGTTTAAGTATGGCTTCATATAATTTTCTCATCAATAACCAAGGAAACGAAAATATTGTGCTCTAGTAAATTTGTTTATTGAAAATATTTTCATGTTGATTTCTATTAATACTTAATTATTGACATAGTAATCGATAGACAAAACAAACGGCAGATGGAGCCGTAAATAACACAACTCTTCAGCCCATTAGGGATCATAAGTAATGACATTGGAGATGATTCGATGATAAATCGTTGACAAATGGCGTTACAAACGGACGAAAGTCCCACCGACCAGTTTAAAAAAGCACGGTCGTTGTGAACCGTCATCCGGTCGCACCGTACCATGAACATGATGGTAAAAATTGATTAAAAATTGACCCCAAAGTTTGGGTTTAGCTTTTATGCATCATCATTTGCTGCACCTGATGCTGGTTGGGGGTCGAGGTATCTCTTTCTGCCACCGGAAGTCAACCATTATGTTATCCACATGATAATTTATCAATCGCTGCTGCTGTGCTGGACATGCTTCATCCTGCTTCTCAGCATCCGAGAACTGGAACCTATCAAAAGTACATTAGGCACAGCTCTGCGGTGCGCCATTTGCGTTGACAACTTCTCGTCCTGCTAAATGAAAAGAGAAAAGAAAAGTGTAGGTTAATGCGACAAAAATGCAGCAAAAGCTTGTGATAAAGGTGGGGTGAGAGAAGGAGGGAGATGTATACTTTTTGTCATTTTTATGGCCGCACACTCGAGTTACTACTGCACTTCCGCTAATGCCTCCGGAAATGGCAAATAAATCTCATTTGTAATCGTGAAATACGAGTTTTTATGTATATGTACATATACATTTATATATTTTATTCTAGTTAAAAAAGTCTACATCTTGGCTGAGTGCAGCCTGTACAGTGGGCATTCGCACTCGTACACACACACACACACAATAATAATAAAAGATGGCAAAGTTGTGAAACAGTTGAAAAACTTTTGCCAATGCCACTCGAAAAGTAAGTCAATAAAAATGCCTGCATAGACTACAAAAATGACAGAAAAAAGACCAGAAAAATACCAACAAACAGGAAAAAGCAAAGGGAGAAAAAAAGATATCGGCATATTTTCAAGAGCTTAGCGAGGACTTAGCGACTGTCGCCAATGGCATTGACAGCCGTCGAAGGACTCGTTCCGTCGCATTTGAATTGGTATTAAGCCATTGAAACTTTTTTTGATTAAGTAGTATTTTTTGCTTATATTTTTTTTCCATTTGGGGAACAGAAATATGGACTTAAGCCATGAGTGAATACCACAAATCAATCGCTTATTTTCTAGTCTCTGAACAATATTACAGTGTGAATTTAGCTAAAACTTTATATAATTGAAATAGAAAATAATCAAAATTTAACTCACAATTTTTGAATATTAAAACATTACTTTTCTTTGTATAATTTTACACTTTAAGTAATACGTTTATTTCTATGTTCTGGAGTTCTAAGATCAGCTGGATCTATTTATATCTATATTCATATTTATATTATTATAATCAATTTACTATTGTCTTCTTTGTTAATAGTGTTATTCAAGTTATTCTCATTTTGATTAGGCAAAAACGTAACTCATTATTAATATCGATTTAATAGTTCCTATGACTAATATATTTTTCAAAAATCATTTTCTAAGAACTCGTTTAAAATTCCCAACAGTAGCAGCTTGTTCAAACATGATTTCGACACCTGCTGAGTTAACTTACCCATTTGTTTTTAGCAAATATTTACCCGAAGGTTATGG
Organism: Drosophila neotestacea; assembly: GCA_035044365.1. Classification (NCBI taxonomy): domain Eukaryota; kingdom Metazoa; phylum Arthropoda; class Insecta; order Diptera; family Drosophilidae; genus Drosophila; species Drosophila neotestacea. The sequence goes on along the minus strand of JAWNMD010000536.1, from coordinate 103,664 downwards.
CGCTGCCTCCAGACTGCTGCCAATTCCTCTGCTTGCCTCCTTGTTGTCTGCGCTTTGTTCTCGCAACAGCTGAAGAATACAACAACGAAATGGAAAAGAAAAGAAAATAAAAGAAAATGAAAATCAATTTTGAGCACATTACGAGGACACAACCCAGCGAAATTTTCCCAAGTTGATTTTATTATTTACTTGTGCTTTGTGTTTGTGTTTGTATTTGTATTTGTATTTCGTATTTCTTATTTGCTGTTTGACAGATTTAGTTGAATGCTCAGCATATATGTTGCCTCTTGAAGGGAGCGGAAGAGGAAGGCTTGGAAATAGGGAGGGGAAAGAGTTAACATGACTGCATTGCGTCCTTTTTGAGACACGTTTTTAGCTGGGGTGACGTGGCAAAGCTACAAGTCAAATAAATCGGAATATTGTTGATATATATCATATAGATGCGAGTATTTGTGAATTAGGATGTTAAGTGGATGCCAAGTGGATTCCAAGTGGCTTTCTAGTAGGGCAGCTAAGCCAAGTTTTAATTCTGATTTCAAATAAGTAAACTACTTTTAGCCAGTTGCTTGTTAGTTTCAACTCTATCTCTTTCTGTTACTCTAAGTCTTTCTTTTGTCTGCTTTCTCTCTCTCTCTCTCTCTCTCTCTTCACAACATCTCCTCGTGTTCTACTCTTTGTCTGATTTGACGACGTCTGAGCTGGCTCTTTTTGATGTCTGCTTTTGCTTTTTTAACACTTTTTTTTTTGCCTCTTCTGCGATTTCATTTACTTTGTAGAACACACACAACCTAAGCACTTTATACATCTGTGTGTATGTGTATGTGTGTGTGTGAGTGTCGGAAGCAATGAAGTGCATTTGAAGCACACTTGATGCACGTACAGCACGCAGCGCCTTTTTAGATGTATTGTAAATGACTGCAGCGTGGGCGTCACTTCAGCTGAGGGGGACGTGGCGTGTCGACGCGGTTCGTTAGTTTTGACACACACATGCACACACACAAACAGACAGGAAGAGGAAGTAAATGTGTGTTTGTTTGGGTGTGTGTACTTATCTCTGTCTCTGTGTAGCGTCTGTTTGATAAGTGGCAGGAATTTTTTCTGTATATTTCTTTCTTTCTTTCTATTTTTTTGTTGTAGCTTTTCTTTGGTCGTTTTTGTTTTTTTTTTCGCTGACACTACGTCAAGCATGTTGTATCTTTTGCTGATCCTTTTGGGCTGCAAACCGGCTGCCCACTAATGAAATTGTTAATTTTTGTTAGCAAAGTCACGTACACGATGTGTTGATGATGCTCAAGAGCCGCTTCATGCCTCTGGCAATCGCCAACGCGCCACAAAAGCTAGCTGAGCACAACAGGATGGAGAAAAGAGGCAAGAAGAATTAAGAAGGGGTTGAAGTGTAAGACAGCAGCTAACTTGGCTCATAAGTTAAAAGGATAAATTTATGTGTGCAACAGGCCAAATGAAAAGTTTCGATTGCCTTGCTTCGATTTCTGCTGCAATATTTGACTACAACAACTTAAGACACACAGGCACACACACTCACATACACACGTTGCACGTGCATGTAACGACATAAAAGCCAAAAAAAGAAAGAAAATAAAAAAATATATATATATATACGGTGAAAAAGTCGCATTGCAGCTATTTCTGTTACGCTTGCCAACTGCTGCCCCTAGGGTTGTCCCTGTGTGTGTGTGAGGTTGTGTCTGTGTGTGTGTGTGTGCTTGCCATTAATACCGTTTACCTACATCTTTTTAGCTCGGGTAGCTCGTTTGGCACGTAGCCCCCTTTGCCGGCTTATGCCCAAAAATATATATTACGTATACGCCAAAGTGGCTGACTGACTGCCCCCTTCTCATCCAGCCCTTTCTCACGTTGCCTTGTCGCTTCTTCTGCGTTGTACTTTATTTATTTACTTTTTTTTTGTTGTTGGCAATTCGAGTTTTGCATTGCATTTTGTGGAATCACTTTATTCACGTTTCTTTTACTTTTGCTAGATGTTCTCGGTTTTTTCGTTGTTTTTTTGACATTGTTGAAGCTACAAAATGTCTGCGTTGCATGCAACATTTCTCTTGCTCGCATTCACTTTTTTTATTTTCAGCTGCTTTTGTTCAGTTTTCATATGGAATTTGCCATTGTTGCGGTTTACATAAATTCTAAATGAAATGAAAATTCATTAGAAAAACCCAACAGCAAATTATTATTGCATTCTTCTTGACGCTGCATTTATAGTTACGCTCGAAAAGGAATATAAAATTGTATTCAAATTAAGCAAAAAAACGGACTTTTTGGAATACATAATTTGTTTATACTTTTGATTTTATCAATCTTTAATAGGAGTCAAATTGTTTTAATTTATAATTATTATCCTTCAAGGTGATCAATTAATAGAAAAGACTCAAAGAGATAGTAAGGAGGAGAAATATCAAACTCAAATTAATTAAAAGAAGTGTTGCAAATGGGGATTAAATTCTAATTCCAAATACATTCTGAATATAAAAGGTACGAGGTACTAAAGACAAGCAGAACATATATTTACTATTGCATGATAACCAAAGAAATTATTTTAAAATATTTTAGATCTAAGAAAATCTTTACTGTCTTTTACTGTCAATTTACTGTCAAGTGTCAAAGCTTGTAAACTTTTAAACCATAGACGTTAAAGTTTTCTTTCCTTATACTCTCCCTCACTCTAAAACTCTCCTTTTTACACTGTTTATATTTGGCTTGCGTAACACTTTCTCACCTGTTCAGCTTTCAATTTGTGACCGTCATCAGTTGTAATCTTGGCCAAATGGCAGTTAGGTGAGCCACAAGGCTAATACACACATGCATTTACGAAATTTACACTCGCACATGCGGCGTATACGTAATCAGTTTAAATACAACAATAAATAATGAAGAACTGCGCATATGCGAAATAATGCTAAAAGCGAATTTACATATAAAAAGAGAGAAACACCAAAAAGCCGACAGCGTAACATACAATGGCCACAGGCCAGGGGTAGCGAGCGAGAGAGATAGGGAGAGAGAGAGAGAGAAAAGGAAGAAGAGTGTGGTAAAGTGAGATAAAGAGAGGGGGTCAAGCTGGTCACGTATTTTTTGGTAGCTTTGTGTTCACAGTGAGGAGTGAGGAGGCCAGGCAGCTGCTTGGCAATCATGAACATGCCATAATGCTTGTGACCGCGGCTATTAAATCAACACAAGCGCTACAAATACACACACAGACACACACACACATACACACTTGCTGTAAACTGTGGAGTGAGCGAGAAAGAGCATGTATTTCCTATGATTTATTATTATTTCGTGTGGTTTTTCGCTATTATTTAAATTTTAAATAGCTGTAAAGTGCACACACACCCACTTACACACACACACACACACTAGTCTGATTTTATTGTAGTCCTTACAACGCTTGCCTTTTAAAACTGCCAGCGTTGCTGTTGTTGTTGCTATCATTATTATTATTATTAATATTATCGTGCAACAATGTGTTTGTTGGCATGTTTTCGCATGCCCTGGCTGCAGTTGCAGCTGCAGCTGCTGCTATTATTGTTGTTCCTGGCCAGCCATTTTGTGGTAAATAGAGTCGTTTAAATGCATACAAATAGTGCAGTATACTAACATTCATAATGCAACGCTTGCATGTCATCTGCCACATTCACAAAGCAACGTCGTGACGCAACGAGTCCAAGTTGTCCCATTTTGTAGCACACTTTTTGGGGTTGCACTTTGAGATGGGAAGCTAAAAACTCATTTACGTATACTACTTCTTAAAGATAATAGTTGACCAGAGACCTAACATTTTAGGGAATTCACGACACACTAGCTTCTTACCTTAAGTTGGGTGCCACATTTTGTGGCAGGCTGAGCGTCTAATCACTGCCTTTACCACTGCCGCTGCTGCTGCTGTCACTTAATGTCAACTGGCTGCTAATAACTTTTGTCTTTGCGCGTCAGTTGGCATATAAAAAATCGATGTGGCGCGAGTTAGATTCGCACAGCTCGCGACATGAGGCACATTACAAATGATTGGCTTGACATGAACGGGATGGGGGGATGGCGGGATGGGTCACGTCTGTTGCTGCCACTTTCCTGCCACAAAATCCGCTAAGCGCCAAAGACACAAGCTTGACATGTAATAAAGGCAAGTCTCTCTCATTTGCGATCCTCTTCACTCTTAGCCTCTCTTTCTATGTGTTGCGGCAATATTTCATTTTTATTGCAGCCAATCAGCTCAACCACGCCCATTTTGTTATAGAAATGGGTATTACCTGGCTATTATTCATAATATCGCAAGTCAATTGGCAAGTGTAACGAATTCATTCATTATGCTTGCTTCAAAGCAAAAAACAAATCAGCATAAATAACTAAAGTTCCCTCTTTATCCTCTTTGGAAAGAGTTTCGTGCAGCTACCCAATAAATGTTACTAAATGTCAACGATGAAATATGCTAGCATACTTGGCGTATACTTAATAATATTATAATAATAAATGGGCGGCAGTTGCTGCCATTTCGGCTTGTTGCATAAACTGACATTTCTTTTCTCCTCTCTCTGTTCCTCTCTCTGTCTCTATCTCGCTCTCTCTTTCTCTCTCTCTCTCTGTATGTGCTTTATATTGTGGAAAACGAAGTGGATGTAACCAAAATAACTGGCATCATAACTGCAATGTGGCACTGCCGGCAACTGTGCCCCCACACGTTGCATCACAGTTGTGGCAAATAAAAACTGGCTAAAAATACAAAACAAATAGAAATGTATTGCCTGGAATTTATGACATTTCACGTACTTCTAGTTTTTTATGTGGCTTCCACTCGCATATTTTTTTAAGTTTGCGAGCCGCAAGAGAAAATCTGCAAATAACTTTGTTTTGCTGCTCATTTAAAATGTAAATTAGCATGGAAAGTGAAGTTAAAAGTTGTTAATTGACCTCGGTTTTAAGCTGGAAGTAAGCTTAATTGCTTGTAAGCTTAATGCAGTTTATTTAAATCGTCTCACTTGAGCTTTAAGCATTTTAATGAGCTTAATTATGGGTAAGTTTTGTTATTAATATTTCGTAGAACTTTTGATAGTGTTTTACAGTGTTGAATTGTTTAATATAATCACTGGCAATAATGTTAAAAATTTGCGTAGAGTTATCAAGTGCATATACAAGTTTTTTTTTTAGATATAATTCGAAAGCGACTTGCTTTAAGCTTTGTGTTACTTGTACTTAAAGGGCTGCCATCTTAAACTTAAATAAACGATCAGAAAAAGCTTTGCTGAAATAGTTTTTCTTAAATTTTGAAGCCTGAAACATGTTTACAAACCCTAAAGCTACGCCAACAACAACAACAACAATATTAAATTGCAACAACAAGAATAATAATAGCAACAAACATTTGTTGGCACACGTTCAAAATAAAATCCTAACGCTTTGCTGCTTCTTTTTTGCGCAGTTTATATAATTGTTTGTGTATGTGTGTATGTAGTTGTGTGTAAATGTACACGTGTGTGTGTGTGTTTTTATATAATTTCTTTTTGTCTTATGGCTTTAGCCGCTGGCACTTGCGTCAACTGCCAGAGTTGCCCGCCTCCTAACTGCCACTTTCCTGCCACATTCCCCCGTTTTGCAACACTTAAAATGCATTTTGCTTTTTGGCCGCTCACTCAAGCTGCCAGTCGACCCCATCTGTCCCTTTCCCTTCCTCTCTATCACTCCCCCTCTCTACATCTATCTCACTGTCTCTCTGGCTGCATCTAATTCGATTAAAATGTTGTAAATTATTGCACTCACATGGCCAGTCTTGCATTACAAGTGTATATATGTAGACATATATGTGGTGTGTTGTGTGTGTGGTGTGTGTGCGTGTGTGTGTGACTTGGCAATATTACGTAATGCTTTATTGAATTTCGCAATTTGAAGCTCGCTGCTGGCTTCGTTTCTGCTGCCAGCTGGAAATGTGTTTCCAATGAACGTTTGCATTTGCAGTATGAAAAATGTCCTTTCGCCCCATAAATCTTAGTGCCATGTCCTGTGCTCAGACTGCGGCATCAATACTCGTACGTATACAAATACCATTCACAATCGAATTCGAATTCGAATTTGCATTCGCACTTGAATTTCCAATGCATTTTTTTGATGATGATATTTCAAAATCAATGCGTAATAATGACCGTAACTTAAAAAGATGAAGACGGCGGGGGAAACAGATGCGTAAAGAAGTGTAGGGTAGGAGTTGAGTAGACAGGGGTATGTTATGATTGTGGGAGCCTGCATAATGTATAGCCAAACATTTAGTCATTTAGGCAACTGACGCGTGCCACATGGGGCATATCAAATATTTTGCTTGGCTTCCACAAATTTGACGTTGGCTGAAACACTTCTACACAGGAACTCCCTACCAGCCTGCAATCAAATATGGCAATTTAATTTATTGTTTATTTGCCCAAAATGACTGCAAGGCTACAGCCCGGACATTTAGAACGTAGCACTGGTTCGAGGCAGCTGCTGCTGCTTCTGCTGTTGCTAGTGTGGCACGCAAGCCCAAAATGCTTGTAAATAAATAATTTTTGTCTTTGCTCGCAACAACTGAACAACTGAGAGAAGAACCCTTCAATCATGCCAAGTATGAGTCGGGGGTCGTCTCTGGGTCCTCGTCCTGTTCTGGCCAAAATTGAAATTAATGACTCAATGCGACTTTGGCTGTGGCATGTATCTGTATCTGTAACTGTGCCCCACGGCTCGTCAACGATGCGTGCCTGCTCTGTCAAATCAAAGCAAATCACAAAACTTTAGGAGGAGACCCCTGTCCTCCCTTTTCCCCTCTCCATTCCTCCTTTGAATTCCCAATGCCCAACCCACAACTTACCCCGTAAAGAAGGAACGTGGCATCTCTTTATGCTTCCCCTGGGGGCAAGCAGCAAGTTATGGCTGACGCAGCTGATTATTATTATTAGTGCTGCATGGTGGCATGCCTCATATTGGGCCACGTCCTTAGATGCCTGCAAATAAACGCAAAATAAACAAATTTATTACATTTATAAGCGGAAATTTGTTAAATATTTGTTGCTGCCACAATTATAATGCCTTTGCCTATACCTCTGCCTCTCCCTCTCCCCCTACCTCTGCCATGACTGTGGTTGCCTCTTGCATAGTCAATTAAATTAATTTAAATTAAATAAATATGTATCTTTAATTAAAAATCAATCAAATATCCATTCAATTGACGATATATTCAATGGCTCGTCGTGTTCACATTTGAATTACAAAATTAAATATAGATTAAAATCATTCGAATTTTCTTCAATATTGGATTTTGCAATCTACCTTTACTTTTTAGTCTCGTCCATTTCAAGAGTAGGAATTTCAATTTTATTTACAAATATTTTAATTAGACTTCCTTATTTTAGACGCTCTCTTAGACTGCCATTTTGAAATGTTTAAAACCGCCCAACTGATTTTAAAAGAACGATTAATAACGAAAATTGTAAGACCAAGATTATTAAAGCCCAACCATGTCAATTTTGTTTTCTTTAATAATAATAGGAAAGTGTCAAATTTAAATATATGTACATATAATTAACAAATACCCTGTAGTTAGAATCTATAGACTAATTTATCAAGTAAAGGGTTATCCCCTAAACATGTTTGTATATTCACGGATAAAAAACCAATACATATTCTTTTTTGCATTCAAGGATTCATAAGATGACAGTGAAAATTGCAATGCGAATATGTATCTTATCTGTTCTCTAGCCTTATTCTAGTTAAAGGGTATAACAAAATTAAAACAAACTGACTGACTGCAAATATAAGAGGTCTAAAATTAAAGTTGCTGCAATGAAGTATATGTACTAAGTATATACTTTATTTTACATAACTAACTTAAGATACCTGCACAGGGTATACAAATGTTTGAGGCTAAAGTGAAAAGATATCAAATCTGTATATCTTAAACTCTTTCCGGACTATTCTCCACTCATAAATTATCATTATACCCTTGCAGAGGGTATTATATTTTTGTCACGAAATGTGTAACGCATTGAAGGAGGCCTCACAGACCCCATAAAGTATATATATTCTTGATCAGGGCGACGAGCTGAGTCGGTATAGCCATGTCCGTCTGTCTGTCCGTGTGTCCGTCTGTTTCTATGCAAACTAGTCTCTCAGTTTTGAAGCTATCTTGATGAAATTTGGTACAGATACGTCTTTTTGCTGCACGCAGAACATATGTCGGAGCCGGCCGGATCGGATAACTATATCATATAGCTGCCATAGGAACGATCGGTTGGAAATAAACATTTAGTATGAAAAACTTTTTTGTTTCTCAAGATATCTCAATCAAATATACACATTGTGTGCTTGATTAAGTTTTAAACAGGCTGACCAAATTTGGTGTAAATCGGACTACTATATCATATAGCTGCCATAGGAACGATCGGTTTGAAATCAACATTTAACAAATTTTGTAAAAAATCTGACGGCTTACACAAGGCACTGCAAGGGTATCCAAACTTTGGCGCGCCAAAGTTAGCTTGCGCTATATTTTTTGATTCTGACGGTTCAACAAGCTAAGCTCTCGAGTTACACCATCTGTTGACGACTTTGTCATGATTACAGAGTATAGGCATACAATTAAAATTGTTAAACTGTAAACTGAGTGAAGAATATTTAATGAGAATGTCTCTGCAAATGCCTATTAAATGCGTAATTAAGTTTATTATCAAAGTGCAGCGTTAGCTTATTACGCGCTACAAATATCATTAATCATTTAATTGTTTTTAGACTTTTGCACCTGGCCAATTTTACAAACTGACAACAATGAAAACTTCAGCCGATAAACTGGCTAAATGTGGATGTGCATATGTGTGTGTATGTGTTTGTGTGTGTGTGTGTGCAGCTGCCATAATTGTATGCGTACACAATATTTATTATTTATTACAAGAACAACAGCAGCTACAACAACAACAAACTGTCTGGCAGGACATTCGCTTGGTCCTGCTTTTGGCCCTGATTCTCATCCTCAGCTTCGCGCTCGTGCTGCTGCTAGCTTTGTCCTTGCAGCTGATAATGGGACGTGTTATAACTTTTAATTTTAATTTAAAATGCATTTTCGGACACTGTAAAATGCGTGAAATGTATCCCTTCTGTCTGCTTTTCTTTTGCCTCCCTTTCGCCTCTTGTTGTCTGTGTTTATTCGCGAAATGAGTTTTAAATTAATGTAATTTTTGTTATTTATGAGCTGCAGCGACAGCAATAGCATCAGGAACAACATGGCGTATGCGCTACTTAAAGCCACAATGTGCTTAAATTGAAATACGAGCAACATTTAGGCCAAATCGTAGTGAGAAATTGCTAAACAAATCAGCGTCAGGCAAACAACAAAACAAAAGGACAGACACAAACACAAATTCACACACACAGGTCATAATAAATGTAAATTGTGTCCCACACACGCTCACATGCACAAACTCGCATACACACCTTTGAGTTTTAAATTAATAAAATATGCAATACATTTTCTGAATGGAATTGAAGCCTATCTAAATCTGCTGCCCTAAAGTTTCCCTTTACATCCTTCCTACTTTAAATCTAACCCCTCATCACTTCCCCAAAGCCAAGAGCCCTTTCCTCTTAACCCTAGTGCAGCTCATTTGCAATTCTAATTGTTTTTCAAATTCATCAATCGATTTTAGCTCCCTGATCTGTGTTTCTCTCTCCATTTTCACCTCTCTCTTTACCCCTCTCTCTATATCGCCATCTCACTCTTCTCTCCTCTTTCCTCTTCAATGACAGCAATTGATTTAAGTATTGTTGCTTTTGTATTCACTTTGCTTTCATTTCGTTTTATTTCCCATTGAAATTGATAATAAATTGTTGCCTGTCAATAATTTAAATACCATGTGTCTATCACGCTGTAATCCGCCTATTTGGCCACGCCCCCTCAAATCAAACAGTTGCTCTTTGCTGTGATTGATACCTATGATTGATTTGCCGCTGAAATATTGCTTCATGCGGCACAGTTGACAACAATTTATAACATTTTAAAAATTTGCTCAATAATTTCCTTTTTAAATTTCGATTTTCTAATTCTTAAGATTTTTAGTTTTTAACGTTCATTGATCGATTAGGGACGGTTAAAAAGGAGGAATTCGAACATAAACGTTTATTAAGTTTATTCAATCCTTAAAGCTACCACTTGTTGTACATATTTATATGTTTTTCCTCCTCTATAATATTTGAGTGTGCTTTCAAGTGGTATTCAATTAAATATAATAATATTTTTATTTTTGATTTGTAAGTGATTTGGTTCATTTACATAGTTTAAAAGCTTTAATGGAAACGTGAACTTTTGATAAGGTTATTAACTTCCTACAAAATAGCTAGCTTACCCTCCCTCCCACACATTTTCTCCTTCCTTTCCCATTGGAAGTTTGGCTTTTTGTTTGCAAGCAAGTGTAGCATAATTTTCGGCGTATTCCTAACTGTCATGCCACGCATTGCTGACTATCTGTCCTGGGTGAGAGGCAGTTTTTGATATTCGTTCCACATGCAGAAATCGAAGCAAGTCTCAAGCGACACCACGCTTTAATCACAGTGTAAATACTGTGTGAATAGCTTGTGAATATTTTGTGAATAGCTGGTGAATACAAAACTGAGTTCGTCTTGAGTGCAGTTGCTGCCGCTGGTCACGCCCTATCGATAAGGACGATAATAAATCAAGCGCCATTGGTTCTACGTTGCGGACATTTCCGCTTCCGTTGCGCTTTGTCATGCCCACGGGAGGAGACATGGGGGGGGTCAAGGCGGGTAGGAATAAACAATGCAGCCTTTCTTTGTTCAACTTCAAAAGCGAAGTCAACATTTAGCGGCCCATTTGACGCAATCAATGAAGTTGCTAAAGCTTGCCCAATCTATAACCCCCGCTCAACATCTTTTAGCTACGCCCTTGCACCCTCAATCAACTAAATAAGCAAGCGGCCAAGCATTGAAATTTGATGAAGTCAACACGCATTAGCATTACGTCTTTGGGTTTGTGTGAGTGTCTGCGTGTGTGTGTGTGTGCATAAAGGCAAAATCTCTTATTTATAATCACTTACATCCGACTGGCAAATCGCTTGGAATGGCACAAAAGAAAACGCCTCAGGTTAAAGAAAAAGAAAAACAGGCAAGAAAAAAGCGCAAAGAATACACATTTATGTACCCTGTAAGCAGTGTAGGGGCTGTTCAGGTATGTTAGACTTATTATATACAAATAATTGAAGCAGAAAAGCTTTAAAAGTAATTATCGATATCATTTTATACACACATTAGAGCTTACATTTGAACTTAACTGGAGTAAGAAAAAGCGACATATCAAATAGAAAGAATAAATTTAAAAATAAATAATTCTACTTCTTATATTTGCCATGCCTTAATTAATAGTTTTGATTATAAACTAGTAATATTTAGATAAGTAATAATATTAACATTGTTCATAAATAAATAAAATATCTTGTTCATAGGGTAACATTTAATACATCACTCGTGCTACATTTTTGATTTCCTTTTGGCCGTCTTTGCAAGTAGTATTGTGGGCGTGTCCTGAGTGGGCTGGAGCAAATTATACGGCACTTTAATTTGCGTGCAGCGCGCTTTGTGCTGCGACGCATTTAATGATGCGTATACGCAATGTAGATATAAGGAGGAAGAGGTAGGGATAGAAAAAGGCAGTGTGGGTCAGGCGATGTTGCATATCAAATTAATGAAGCTTTAAAAAAACGGAGGCAACTTTGAAGAGGCGCGTGGCAATAACAATAATTAAAACCGAAGCCTCCTAAATGAATAGTACGCCACGTCAGCAACAAAAGGCGAGAAATAGAAACTAGGACTAACACAGAGACAGGGCCAAAAGCTAAGTCAAATAAATGGCATTAAACGCTTAGCGTTGTCTTAAAAAATGTCTTTGCCACACTTTGCAGCACTCAACTCGGGCTGCAACTTTTATGCAATTATGTTAATAACAATGAAGCGACAATGAGCGGAGGGTAAGAGTAGGCAAAAGGGGCAAAGAGAAAGTCAAGAAGAATGTTAAGCAAACTTTTCTCAGAGAGCTTCGTTTTGTATTGTTGCTGCCAGGAGTGGGCTATGTATGTAAATATAGAAGTGGGGTGGTGGGGAAGAGGGGAAGTTTGTTTTAGCTCGCTTTACACATAATGAAATAATTGCGCCGCCTGAAAGTATGCAAATGCATTTGCCGGCGCACAGATTGCAAAGTTTTTAGCATATAATTTAATAAGTAATCGCTGCAGAAGGCAGGCAGGCAGGCAGGCAGGAATGCAAGGAGAGAAGCAGAAGCAGAAGCAGTTTATGCAACATTCCAGCTAGCTGCCAGCAGGCAGTTCATGTGGCATGTGGCACAAAAATATTCAATTTTACACACTTCCCTATTTTCCGAGGCATTTTCTTAGGCCAGCCTTGCTTAATTGCAGCATAACTTGGCCTTATTGGCAAGTCCGATAAACTTGAGCTTGTAATAGAGACAGCAGATATAGTCCCGTCGAGGGATGGGAGAGAATTCTTAATAAATTGCAGAGTTACATAAAAAGCGAGGGAATGTCTTACATATGCATTACATGTGTAATTTGTGCTGAGTATGTAACGAAATTAGAACTTTTGCCGTAAGTCTAGAAAATGTTGCAGTCAGAAAACTGGAAAAAGTTGTGGAAAATCTCTCTTCTTTTGCGCAAGGAAATGAAGTGCCAGGCTGAAGGCATCTCTCTCTCTCTATCTCTTTCTTCCGCTCTAGGAAGTGGTACATAGTTAGCAAGTTGAGTCTATGGGGCAGATTAACTTGTAGCAGCGCCAACTACAAACATTGCATGCATCAAACCAAGAAGAAGCAATACGGATGGGTGGACACCGGGAAGAGGGGAGCTGCAGGAAGGAGGCTAGCCAACGCTAACGTTTCGCCCTTAAAATGCAGTTGAAGAAATTGAAAAAGTTTGTTTTTTTTTCGCAACTTGCATAATGCAAAGTTCATGCTAGTTTCGGTCTCAGCGTTTTCTGTCCGTCTGGCAGTCTGTCATTCTGGCTGGTTGCTTGGCAGCCTTCTGTCTGATAGTCTCTGGCCGTTTCTCTGGTAAGTCTTTCGTGTGTGTTCATTGAGGCATGTCCTGCTCCTGCAGCTGCATACGAAAATGTTAAAAACAAAAAAAAAGCAGCACAAAGTTTACACTATACATGTACTTAGTTACAATGCATACGAGCCACGCCCACTTGGGCAACATGTGTTCCTCAACGCCTCCCGTGTGGGCAGACTCTTAAATTACACAACTTGACGCTGTTATAAAATTCAAATTACCTCCTTCCCATTTATATGTGTGTTAAAGTGTGAATTTGTCTTTTCTCTAATATGAAAAAGGAAAACAAATCTTAATTAAAAATAGTGTTGACACTTTTGCGCTGCTTTCACTCCCTCTCTTTCTCTCTCTATCTTTCTTTCTTACTGTACGGATTTTCACCTTCTTTCTATTTTGCTTTTGTATGTTGCTTATTTTTTTGTGCTGTTAAACGTTACGTATGCGCAATTCACACAAGTCGACAGCAAGACAATTAATAAACTCGCAACTTGAATACGTGTTTTGCAATTATTGCACTGTTTATTTAATCATACCCTGCACGGGTATATTATGCTTATAGAGGTATAGGTCCTATGAAGTACATATATTTTTGAATATCGTAGACAACCGAATCGAAATTGCCATGTCCGTCTGTCTATCTGTCCTTATGAGCGAAAGGACCTCAGATATGGTAAGACCAAGGAGCACCAAATTTTAAATTAAAAGTTCTTATATTACCATAAAAATCGAGTATACTTTAAATTTCGGATGACTAATACCCTTCGCTCACAGATTGGAAAAAACTATAACACTGAGCATTATTAAGCTAGAGACTTGAATGATACTTAGGTGAAACGGATCCGGAAGATATTTAAGAAACAATTACACAAGGCATTAGAAGAGATTTGTTTGAATAAGCATACGTGTAAGTGTTATGTTTTATTTTTAGTCTTTTTAATAAATCAAAAAACATAAGTTTAAAGAATGTTACCCGAATTTCTGTAGAGGCTTTTGTAGACAGCGGACGATTAATTGTAGAAACGATTTTTCAGAAATCGGAGAAAGATGAGAAAGATTATTTCCCAGCAAACAGCGGAACAGATAGGAAATCAGAGTAAAAGCTGAAAATCTTAGTGGCAATCATTACAGTCGATTTATAATGTCGAGGGAAAAACTATATACTAGTCAAAAAGAGAGAATACCCATATTCTATTTTATTTTAAAATTTATTTTTTGGCGACCTTTTTAGTCGTTAAATAATTGTTTTTAGTTGGCTGAAGGTCTGGGTGTTTATTTTGAAATAATCTTTCCGATATATTTAGACTGAAGTTGGCTAGTTAAAATTAAATAATCTTAAAATATTTTTAACATACATACATATACTTTTATTGATATACAAGTCACGTCATTATTGTCCGCATTGGAGTTTGCAACACAGTCTTTTTCAGTAAGAGTCTATAGATATGTGCAAAGTTGTCAGTGTTAAGCTTAAACTTAATGCTCCAAACCAATGCACCGAGCTACTCTTATTTCATTCGAACACAAGTGTAGCTGTTATCGATACATTTGCTATCGATAAGCACATCAACAGTTCAAACTCATACACAAACAAACAATGAGGCTTTCAATTGCAAATCCAGAAGTTTTATACATGTTTAATAACCGTTAGAAGTAAAGCGAAAACAGATTTGATTAGGCGCATAGGTTTATCGCTGGAATTTTGGCCATAATTTGCAGACGAGCATGAAACACAAATAGAAAACTAAAACTCAAGATGGAATGAAGTAGCAGCAACTGAGTTTTTGGTGTGTATACATATAATTTGAAGGCGCTACCCAAAGCAAACACACACACACACACACACACTCACAGTCAAGGCTTATCGATTAGCTTAAATTGCCGTACGGCGATAGAACTTAATCCGTGCTTTAACAAAACCCTGCCAAGCCACTGAAGCACAACGACAGCCATTTTGTGGAAAGCTGCTTTCGACTTTAAGAAGCTTTAAGCTGAGTTCAGCGTGTGCTTCAAGCGAGTCTCGTAAAACTTTTTTCTGTGGCAAGTAAAAAGTTTAATTTTAACTTTGTTACGCAGTTTTCGAGTTTGACTTTTTTTTATTATTATTATTATTAAGAACGCTGTTAACCCCTTGTTGCCAGCACATACACAACGATCCATTTAAAAGTGCAGCTAAAGTTTGCTTGCACTCACTGAGAAGGAAAGAGGGTTTGGAGAGTTGCAAGCTCATTGCATGCAAATAAACATTCAATATACAAGAGGAGACACACTGCAACATGTCGCGTTGCAGGATAAAGTTTTGACTAAATTGTTGTTGTTTCTTTGTCTTTGTGCTTGCTTTTATCCACTGTTTTGTTCCCCTTCAGTCTCTACCTTCAGTCTCCATTCTCTCCTATTTCGACTGCTATTTCAATTGCTTTCTATCAGTGCATTTTGATTTTCTTCCTCTTCAAAGAGTTTCTCAATTGTTTGCGCATGTTGCAAGTAGCATGTAGTAAGTTGCAAGTAGCTAGTTGTAAGAGTCGCTTACTTTTATTGCATTGTCGTGTGCGGTTTGCAAGACGCCAAAAAGTATGCATTTAATTTTGTTACTTTATTAGTCTAGTGAAACTTTCAACTTGCAAGTTTCAGCTGATTAGACTCGAGTGCTCTGCCACTTTTATTTGAGCCTGACTCAAATCTCTAATGAGACAAACAATTAACAAGGTAAGCTTGGACCAATTAAAATGTGACTAAAACGCTTATCACCTCCAATTAGCTGCAAATCATAGACGTGTCTGCCACATGCTTCCTGTCTTGCCTCTTCTCTTTGTCTGTCTACAGATTGCCTTGGTCCATAAACAGCATTTTGAATGTTGTTTTAAGCAGATAAATTCTTGGTAAGAAGCGACACTTGCCGTAAAAAGCCAAATTATACTGAAACTTAATTGTTTTAAAAGATGCTCACGCAATGAGCAATTAATGGTAGTCGTACTTTAGTTGAACTAATTAAATATAACAACAGCTTCTGAAAAGAAACTCATTCAAATGAAATGAGAGTAGTAAATGAACAAAGAGAGAAAGAATGAAAATACTATAGTCTATCTAAAAACATATCTTAAACTCAATCTCGATTACAGATTGTATATTTGGAACTACCAGTGACCTCCTGAACAAATTTGGTTGAGATAAAACAATTATATCATATAGCTGCTACAGAACCAATCGGATGAATGTTAACCTTTAGTATGTTGAACATTCTTTTTTGAGGCATTTCAACTAAACTCACAGCTTGTCTCGTTCCGAAATTGATAATTTCATAATTTATTTTCTTTTTTTTATCATTATATATTTTATATCTCTATCATAAGTATATCATATAACAACTAGTTAACAAACTTAGTGACTAATGCAGTAAATTATAAGTCTTTATGTACTTGTAGCATTAGGATGATAAAAATAAATTGCAGGAAAAATTTTAAAACTATATGAAGTGTACTTTTTTCCGCATTTTAAGCAAAATGTATTACATATATAGTTTTGCTGTATTTAACCCAGTTGTTTTACATAATTTTAAATCATAATTATATATTTAACTGAAAAGCCAAACTAATCAAGTATTTAGATAAGTTCTTGCATTAATTTAAAGAGCTCGTTAGTTACTTGGTGTATGGGAGTTCTACTAAAATTAGGGGCTTGGAACTCGTTCAGCATTTGCGTAATATATATTACCTTGCCACAAACTGTGGCAAATGTACATTTCATCCACCTTATTGGCTTCCAAGGGCCAGCGACTTTTCTTTTCATTCCTTTTCTTTGCCTTTCGTTCCCTTGGCATGGCTTAGTTGAAAAGTTATTTTTCTTCAGGCCACCCCACCACCACAACACCACCACATCATCATGCCACTGCCGGGGGCAGGATCCGTTTTCTATTGGAGCCTATGGAAACTAGTCGTAAAACAGTATTCAGAGCTCGTATACTTGGAATGCCATGTCATGGCATGCAACTGCAACGGCAACGGCAACTGCAACCTTCGCGCTGTGAGAAACTCTACACCTTGCAATAACAAATAAAAAGGGACAGCTATAGCGGCAACGAGTGAGAGTGAGGGGAAAAGTGCATAGCATTAACAATGAGGACATCAAATCCCCGCATCCTTCACCCTGACGCGACCTATTGAAATTGAGCACAAGACACAAGCTTGCAACATTTCCATGCAGTTTTTCCACAGCAAATGCCGAGGAAAATTGCGATGACAACGGCTTAAAAATAAAATCGCCACAAATTGAAATTGTGAAAACTCTTCAACTGTCCAGCTATGCTTTCCTCAGAAACAATTTCCATATAATAACAAAATAATAACGAAAATAGGGATAAGAAATCATTGAACTTGCAGATTGTTATTGTTTTGTGAGCCTACTCATCCATTCAGTCCTAAATTTTATTGGTAATTTTTTAATATTTTATTTACTCAAAGCAATGTTAACTAGATCAGTTTTTCGGACAAGGTTTGATTATCCTTAACATCCTGTCAAAGATTTTCAATCACATTCTGTCTAGCTTTAGTTTATCCAAGCATGTCCAATAATGTCAGATTAGATATAATCACAATTATCATTATTTTTAGTATACTTTGTTGTTTATTATTTTTAAGCGATACACAAGAATAGAAAACTTTTTTATGTATCTGCAGATCAGATTTAATAACAACCTCGGGAAAGGAATCTCTCTTGAAAAACTACCTATTCTTTTGCCAAGTTATTAGAGTACTTGATACTGTTATTTTTATATAATTTAATGTTTGTTTTAATACATATATATTTACTTATTGATTTTTCCTTGGGTTTCTTTCGCAGTTAAATTTTATTACGCTAGCCAGCTGTATTCCCTACCTGTTCCTTCCTGTCTCTTTTTATCTCTTTCTCTACCTTTTTCTCTCTGGCTTCATTTTTTGGTTGAGTAGCTAAAAAATGTTTCGAAAATTGTCAACAGCTTCTGTGTTGCAATTGTTGTGTTGCAGTTGTGTTGTTGCTGTGTCAATTTGAGCACATTTGTTGCTTGATTTGCGAGCGTGCTCGTATTTTGCATAACGATTGCAATTGTGTAAAGGGGGGTTTGCAGGGGGAAGGCGCCTCCCCTGGGAGCCTCGTTCGGGGTACAATTGATTTAAATGTTTGCGCACATGTTTTCAGCCAGCAGCGTGCAACAGAAAGAAAAAGCAAGAAAGAAAAAAAATGATGTTGCTGTGTGACAACAGAACGAAATGCAAAGCGCGAATAACCCAAAAGAATTCACGTAATAATATGCAGTGTGAAGCGAGAGAGATTGAGAGAGAGAGGGGGGGGGGAGAGCGGAGAGAGAAATAGAGTAGGAAGTGAAGGTAAAGGCATCGATGTGCATCCAAACGCAAACAGAGTTACGGAGGCACAGGGCAGGCGAGGGTCTTGCAATTGTCGTTGCATGTCGCTGGGCGTCAACAAAATTTTTCCAACTCAATTACCAAGCAGCTGCAACGTGCAACGTGCAACATTGCTAAGGCAAATCTCAAGTGGCAGCAGAAGCTGATGCAAGCAAATAAGCTCAAATATTGACAGGCAGCATTAGCGTTGTGCAGAAAGGGCGTGGTTATGGACAGGAAGGCGTGGCAGGGCCACATTTAAGTTAAAGGAGTAGAGAAAGGAACTTAAAGGCCTCTAGTTGTGGCATGCGGCATGTGTGGCACGAGTTCAAGCTGCTCCTATTTATATTTGCCAGCCACAAACAGACAGACAGACAGCATGACAGGCATAAACCATGCCACCCACACACATCTACAACACACACACACACACACACAGACGTTAGATAACACCTAGCACTAATAAATAAACAAAGGCAACTGACAACAGCAGAAGCAGCAGTAAGTAGCAGCAGCAGCTCAGAGATGAACAGTTCCTGCAACTGCTACTGCAACTGCAACTGCCTCATGCCATCTTGCCACCCTCTCTGAAGAATTTACAACGGTTCTGTCAGTGGCTAATCACTCATATAAATAAACCTCAGTTGTGTGAATATGCGTTGTTATTATTGTTGCTCTTGTTGTTGCCTTTTTGTTGCAGGTAACTGAGAACCAGTGTCGTTGCTGCCTCTTGCTGCATGTTTGGAATATGTAAATTATGCCAGTGCCAAGTCAGCCACTTAACTCAGCATGCAACTCTTGGCCATGCCCTCTTCTCCCTTTTCTCCCCTCTTTGCGTTTGCTCCTTGCTGTCAGAGTTGAGAGCTTGACGCTCACCCATCAACGTCAGCGTGCAATATTGCAGCTCTTGCTGATTACAAAAGTCAACTCTTGGTCTCTCTTCTCTCCATCTCCATCTCTATCTTTATCTCTCCCCCTCTCTCTGCCACTTATTCTACTCTCTTTTTATCTCTTGCTGGTGTTTTCCTTGACATTCAGTGTATGTAGTTGAACATACCCTACGCCCATTAATATCAACAAAACGGGTATGTTGAAGCTGTACCAGTTCACATATGTATCAATCGGCAGAAGAAGCAGAGCAACACTTCCATCTATATAGATTTAAATATATCGCTTCTTACATCTCGTTTTAGGATGCAATTTTATATTTTAGTATTTTATTTATTGATGATTAAATATAAATTAACTACAAATATGAATTAAACATTATTTTATTTAAAAGTGTTCAAACATGTACTAAAATATATATATATAATTAAGTATGATTATAGTATTACTAGGGGGCTGGCCCGCCTTATTGCACTATAATTATGTCTCAGCTATGTTGTGTAAAAATTTCATCTCAATATCTTGAACCGTTTGGCCTACAGCGTGATGACTCAGTCAGTCAGTCAGGACAAAGAGTTTTATATATATAGATAGTAATAATTATAAAAAAAACTAGTTACCTTTGTATAATGTAAGTAATGCCCATTTAATACTATGATGATTGTATTTTTGATTTTTAGTTGTAAATTCTGTTTAAATCTAAATAAACTAAGAATCCGAAGCTATAGATAATTTCCGATTAATTCATTCATAGGAATTTCATAGCTAATATTATTTCAAGGACGTATTTTACAAAATATTTACCTGCATAAGGGACATTTCCTTTTCAGGGCAGCAAGAAAGTCGGTAAACACGTTTAAATCTTATACTTTGAGTGTTTGCATTTGTTGTTGTTGTAGCAAACCGAGTGAGCAAATACTTTATTAAAACTCTGAGCAAAATGTAAATCATTCATTTGCCAGAAAAGCAGCAACCGTCCTTACCGTGCTTGTCTGTCTGTCTGTGTGTGAGGGGCGGTATGGGTGTGGGCGTGGCTAATGAGCTTCTGTTGGCATTGTGCAGTTGTTTTAATTTCGGTTTACGGCTCAAGTGTTTGGCCTGAGCCGTACGTTAAATATATGTATACTCAGGAAAATGTGCAGAGCCAATGTGACGTATGCGCAATATTTACAGAGGTATCTCTTGAAGTTGGTTAGGAAGACTTGAGGCAGTGCTTGGTAATTGATATGAAGACTACTATTATAGTATTACGAGATGTTTACCGAGGCATCCAGAAATCAACAGCGTACGCACACAAGCACAACAACAACGTGGTTTACTTGAGCTGCTTTTGGGACAGTAAATTGCTGGCATCAGCTGTAAAAGTGGCAAAAGGACAATTGAAATATGTTGCCGGGAGGAAAGTATCGACTTGAGTGTTTCCAATCCACAGTTCGTTCTTCTTTCCTCTTTCTTCGTTTGCCACCTTTTATCATCATGGCAAACAGCAATTTGCTGTCAAATGCAGCTGCGCTTTGTCTGATTTCCCTCTTTTTACCTTTGATTACTTCTCTCTTGCCCTTCATCTGTATCTATCTCTATTTCTATCTATCTCCTTGCATTTCGATTTATCGCGTTGTCGACTGTCAACATTTTGAATCATTCACTTGACTTGGCGTCAGTCAAACTGATACTTTAACAAAAACTTGAGTTAGTAAAGAGCTTTCGATTGGAACATACCCTAACTCGTTTATGAACTAACTTTAAAGGGAAAAATTTTATTGTGTGGTGATCTGACTAGACATTGGATAAGTAAAGATATTTTTTACACATGTTGCCTAAATTAAATTAAACTTGTTTATGGTGAACATATTTAATCTTCTTTTCGTATAAAAGCTCAGATTTCAATGAAGTCTTAATTATTCCAGAACTTTCGCAGAGGAAAATTGTAAGTGAAAGAGTTTCTTGTCATTATTCTCATGTATCATTAAAACAAAAACAGTTTATATTAAATTTGTTTGTAGATGTCATTGCTTACAAGGTATTTAAAAGCTTATACTGAATACTTTCATATTCATATTGTCTGACTAACAGTCCGTTTGTCCAGCTGTCTGACTGTTTTGTCAATTTCTAAGTGCCTATATCATTCGAGTGTATTGCTATCGGGTATGTCTATCTGCCTCGTCTGCCTGTCTGTCTGTCTGTCTGTCGCTCCACACACAGAGACACAGCCATCGTAGTCATGTGTCAAACTCTGTATGTCGACTTCTGACATAATATTGACAGCTAAACAAATCCAATTATGCCCAACTCCTGTGAAAACGTAACCGAAACTCGCAATCGAATCAAATCGAATCGCCTGCTTTGTATGCGAACAAGATTTTAGCTTCTAACTTACGAAATATGCTAAATGCTGACCATGTTTCAGTCCCTCTCTCCCTCTCTATCTCTCTGTTTGTTCATTTCTCTCTTTCTGTCTCTCTTTCTGTCTCTGTGAGTGAGTGTTTGTATTGGCCAAGTTCGTTCAAGCGCTTTAAACGTTTCCCACTGCTGACCAGAGAGCGAGACGATGTTTCAATATTCCGATATGTTGCTGCTGTTGCTCTTGTTGTTGATGTTGTTGTGGTGTCAGTAAATTGCGTAGGTGTGCAATTGAATTATTGCAGTCAATGCACACATTCACACTGCCTACTCTCATCTCCCTCTGCCTCTGTCTCTGCCTCTGCCTCTGCCCCTGTCTCTTTCTCTCTCTCTCTCTCTCTGTATGCTATCATAAATATGAAATTTTAAGCCTGCCTGCGTAGCATGGTTGCACATTACCCCCTCTTTGATGTCACACTTCCCTCTTACACACACACACACACACACACACACACCTCAGCTAACGCCCAAGTATGTAGCAGCATTGTGCCAAGCCCCAGCCCTAGTCTTAGTCCCATGCTGTTTGCTATGCCAACTCTCCAGGCTGTGCCAAAAAGCATTTTACGGTTTATTTTTGGGGCATTGAATGCAAATATTGGCATAAATTTTGGCTGTTGTGGTTAGTCTGGGCGTGGCATGTGGCAGGAAGCACCCTAAAGCTCAGCTACAGCTACGGCTTCAGCTTGGCCAATTTTCATTTGGCTTTTGGCACACTCGCACACACACTCGCATACACGCTTCACTGCATTGTTTGCTGACTGACAGAATGCACTTTTGGATTTTGGGTTTTGGGTTTTTGGATTTGGAAATTGCAAATTTTTGACCTTTTGTTCGTTTTGGTTAACAGATCGATAGGCCAAGTGCGTTTCAATTCGTTACGAAGCATAAAATTTAATAAAAACAACAAATTTGTTATCAACAAAATGTTGGTAGCAGCTGCAGGTGGAACCATTAAACAGGGGTTTGTTAAAGCCCACGTCAGCACAACCTTAAACTGAACTTTGAGTGTGCTTTTGCGAAGAAACCCTACACTTAAAGAAAAAACGGTTTAAAATCAAAGTACTATCAGAGGAAAATAGCCATAATGTATAATCAAATTGCTGATGGGAAGTCAAGTTATATAGTAATTAATGTTGAGTTAAACACTGAAATTCAAACTGGAAAGGGTCCAAATGGGTGGTCAAAGTTAAAGTTTTCATGGTATGAAAAAATTGTTTAAGGTTAAATATGACATAATAGTCGCTTCGATCGCCAAGTTCCGACTATAGCTGTGAGAAGTATTCCTTATTTTCACACCACATTTTTCCGAGCGAGTGTAGCGAGAAAATAATAGCAGACTTTCATTTATACGCCTACAACGATCCTTAGGTCCTTTAAAGACATGAGATGTATCAATGAATGTTTTTTTAGTTTTACCCATAAACTCCTTAAAGTTAAAACTGATTTTTACTATACAAATTATAAACAAAAGCCTATCGCTGACTTTAATATTGTGGACTAAAATAGAGTTATTGGTACAATCCATGTTGCTCTAAGACAACAATTGGTCAAATTTTGATTTCGTAACTGTTGTTTTCGGTCCGTGGTTGACACATAGGAAGACTATACTATTTTACTAACCTTTTCATTTCCAGCCCGGGCTTTAAGTATATAATCTCTGCATAAGTAGTTACTAAATAAGTGACGGCTACTTGGCTTTTTTGTTATCATTTGTTGACATAAGGTGTATTCACCAGATTACTACAGTTCATGTTCAGTTGGAAATACCTGCTGAGTGCCCCAATGCTGCTTCCTCTACTGATAGTTTTGTAAATAGGTCACCGCAAATAAATATGTAGAACTTCAAAAAATAATTCATTATTTATAAGAAAATTTAACTTTAAGCTGCTGTTTTACACTCTGAGAAATATTGTAATTTACTTGTTAACAACGAAATCTTAAATATTTTCTGTTCTGTAAATTTCAATGAACAACCATGAGTATTTCTCATAGTGTAGATATGCTTACAGCCTACCACATGCATGTGATTTATGTGTTTGTTTTTGGTTGTGCGCATTTATCAACAGAAAAGGAAACACAACAAACAGAAAACAACAATGAGAACAAATGACAGATCAGCTTTTTAGGTAGCATTTACTTAGGGCCGAAACGTTTATTTAGTCGCCAGGCGGCCAAAATCAAATAAAATAAAACTATTTGAATTTCACTCGAAAAGCACTCAAGAACACACGATAACCAATTGGAATCGAATTCGAATTCATTTTGGCTTCATCGCTCAGAGTTCAAAGTTCAATTAAGTGAACCATTTTGTGGGGATTTACGTTGGCATTGTTAAGCCTTTGATTGCTATTTAGGTCAAACATATAAATTTACACGGCTTCGACATGGTTTCGGGCAACGCCCACTATCTCTACCGAAACTTCAGGCGCAACGGCCAACCTCATCCCCAAACTGACCCAAATCAATAAATTAAACGGGTACAAAGACGACTTTAAACTTCTGCCACAACTTTTTGTGTATTTTTGTTTTTCTCTTTTCTTTTTTTAGGTTCGGGAAATTGGCAAAAACATCAAAAAAGTTTCTTGGCTCGGCCAAAAGTATGCTACAAAATGTTAGTTGTGCCTAAAACTATGCTAATTTCCGACATGCCTTTGTCTGTTTTTTTTTTCATATTTTTTATTTTTGTCCAGCCCGTACACATGTCCTTATTGTCCTAAGTAAACCAATTTGTTGTTTGGCTTTGTGTGTGTTTGTCTATGTCTTTATGTATGAGTGTGGGTTCGCCTCAAAATTCTATTAAAACCGCATAAATTACAAACTCGATTTCCAGCTGGCAAGGCGACGAGGCGACAAACGCATTTAAATACATTTTAATTAGCTGCAAAGGCAAAAGGACGAAAAGAGTCCCTTTGCCGCTTTGCCTTCTCATTCCCGCTCTCAACATTGCCCTCTTCCACTCTTCTGCCCTCCCTTTAACTCAATGATTCCTTTGATTTCGTCCAACAGCCTCAAAGTGTGCTACAGTTTTTCTTATTTCTTTGCAATTCGTTCGTTTTTCATTCGTTTTCCGTTCATTTTCCGCTTTTCATTTACACAAAAGCTACTTAGACACGCCTTTGGATGGATCCATCAACAATGAGAGAGAGAGAAAACGACAGATTGGAAAATAGCCAAGGTGAAATGATGAAAGGCATTTGGCTCTGATGTTTAGTTGCAAAACAATTAAGCTGAAAGCAAAGCTGTGCATTCAAGTGCGTGTGTGTGTATTTATAAAGGGGATGTATATTTGTGTATCTTCTGTGCTAAATGAAACGCAATCAAATTGAAGAAAGTTCAAGAAAGTGTGCTTAAATTGATGTTACATGACTAAGAGATGCCCTCTGACAACTTCAAACTGTTCTTCAAATATATTGTGGTTGAATCAATTGCTTATAATTATAATTATAACTACACTTAGTTTAAGTAACTCATCAACTGATTATTAGCATTTTAAACACCTGATTCGATTGATTGATAAAATCTTAAAGTGAGACTAATTAAAGGCAAATACCAAGTTTTATACTTCTAAATTCTAAAACTCTGAGCTCAATGAGATTTGTTATAGAACATACATATATAAATATGTGAAATGCTAATACATAAATATGTAAATAAGTAACACAGCTATTTGCATAGCAACCGATAAAATAAAAATGCATATTAATGAAGATCTCTATAAAAACAAAGGTTTCACAAACCATAACATGAATCAAAGCTTTAATATTTTTAGCTCGAAACGAGCCTTGATTTTGGAAGTTCTAGAACCTGGTTTCTGAACCCAGCTGAAATCCTACTCTATTGGTCAAAATATCGAGCTGAATCTTCTTCAAAATTTTGAATTATTTCAGCTTTAGTATAAGCACAACTTTTTTGTTTCATTCAATAATTTGACAGGGTATACTGGAACAAACAGTAAATGTTGTATCATTGACAAATGTATAGACCAATGAAACATTAGCATTAATAGTGTAGCATTAATTTGAATGAGCAACATATAACATGCTTTTAGGCGGCCAATTATAGTTACAGACCTCTATTAATATGCCTAGATGTATGTATGTATATATTCTTAAGACACACTAGATGGAGAGGCAAGGCTTCTGCCTGTTGTCCTAGGCTAGGCCAAAATGAAAACCCACTTGGCAACAACTTGAGGTAATGTTTGCAAATGTCAGGGCCCTACATCAGACCAAGACATGCACCCGAGCCTGAGGCCCAGTTTGCATAAATAATTCAGTTGAAAGGACGCTTTTAGGCTCGAAAACTGTTGTAGACAAAACTGCTTAAATATGCATAATTACCTGAGACATCGGGAGGCACCTCCTTAAGCTTGCCACTAGCCCAGCCTCCAAGTAGAGTCGACACGAGTCAAGTCAAGTCGAGTTGAGTTGAGTTTTTGGAGTCTCCAGTCAAGTCAGCCGTACCCCTGTGCCGGAAGTGTGTGCTCCAGCGGATCCAAAGGCACTTGGCATAAATTTTCTGTATTGCCTGCAAAAGTAAACAAGTAGAAATAACATAAATAACAGTTGGATGATGGGGGAAAATGAGTTGGAAGCTCAGATTTAAGCAAGGCAAAGCAAATGGTGAATGGCAAATGGGAAATTTGACAACAGCCTCAAAAATGGCTACATTAAAATAATACACAAAAAAGGGTAATAAAATATTTAGCTGTTTGTGTGTTCACAGGTGTGAGAAGATCTTATGTTAGTTTAATAAAAGTTGGCTTAATATGTGTAATCTGTCATTGAAATAAAACATTGCATTTCTTAGAAATAAAATGTCACAATAACTCAAAAGATAGAAAGAATGCAAAAATTACCAAAAACCAATGAACCAAAAATTATATTTTAATATATGCACAAAAAATCTTGTTATATAATTGCTTTTCAAATTGTTAGAAATTGTAGTAAATAGATTTAGATTGATTTCAAGAAAATAAGTCAATACATGAGTATAAGTGATTCACTTTTATTTTGAGTATTTCTCTGCAAAGAAAAACAATTAATCAATTCCCAATATCAAAAACAATTATGCTGTAAAAGTATTAAGCTAATTTTAAGAGCTATAGAGCGTTCTGCGTTTTCCCCAAACGTTTGCTCTGTCCCTCAATAAAAATCATTTGAATATGCCGCTAATGCTCTTTAAGCAGCGACAAAGAGTCAACAATGCAAACGAAATGGCAATTGCCTCGTTTCCACTGTGACACGCAACATTGTCATGAGCATGTCAGGAGTGTCCCCATCCCGAGCTGACACAAATTACAGCATTTCCACAGACTCGCATTGCTAGCACACACAGAGAGTTTCACATTCCACATGCCACATTCGACAGTCTACAGTCCGCATTTCACATTGCCATAAATATAATTACAATAATAAAGGAAATATTTACAACAATTGTAAATACCTCGACTCAACTGAAGTACTCAACACGCACGGCCCCAAAATTAATAAACTCCAATTGGCAACGCCTCCACTCCCCCCATCCAAGCACCACCATTACTCCTGTCCCCTCTCCACAATATTTTGGGCTGGTTGCCTGATTGCCGGCGACGGAGCTTCCTGATGAGTGTGTGAGCTCATAAAGATTTCCTGCCTGCAGGCTGTGCGTGTGTTAAAGCAGCATAAAGCAAAGCTATGTGTGTTATTGCTCAACTAGCTGTTACCCTGCAAGTAATCCAAATTAATAAACATTGCTTATAAGGCAACCTTTTATTTCCGAACTAAAAGCTAGAGTATCTCGATGCATATATTTTAAATATCATAGCTGTCTGTTTATGTTTAACAGTTAAAGCAGCTTCATGAAAATTTTTACATGGGTTTTTAATCATGGTTCGTACTTTGTGCTATACACCCCTTTAAAGTTGCTTTTACAGGGTGTCAAAACGTAAGGCGTGTCGAACTGTAACACTTTGACAGTCCCACTACCATTAATAGAACTTTTGCTGTTAACTATGACTGTTACTTGCCTTTGCCTATCTGATTACACTGTCACGCCATAATGTCATCATAAATTGTAGTTTTCCCGGGGTTAAAGACCAGTTGACAGCACAAGTGATGGCCGCTGGTTCACTCTCTGACACTGACTCTGACTCTGACTGTGTCTCTGATGTGGCAGTTGCACAAAGACAGTGTGGTAGCATTGCAGGAGTCGGCACTTCAGCAAAATGAAATTTATGATTAAACTAAAGCCCTTAACCGGAAAGCTACAAGTGTAGTCGAAGGTAGAGCTTACCTTGCCAACGAGTGTCCAACTGCCCAGAGCGTATGCTAAAAAGATCAGTGGCGAGGAGAACATGCGGCATGTGGTATGTGGTAGGGGAAGACACGCGCACAATGGCCGTTTACCGCAGGCCAAAATGCCACACTTAAGTGAATTACAAAAGCAGCTTGCAAGGGCAGCTAGCTGAGAGACTGAAAGGGGATAAAAGGATCGGTGGGGAGGGGAGGGAGGGTAATCGGGGACAGTCAGCCAGTCAACGCGTTGACAGCCACAACAAGCGGCTTAATCGCATTAGTGCGACAAAGCGCAAGGTCTCAGCTCAACCCCCTGTCAAGTGACTGGGTCGTGGCAATTGCGAAAACTGATTGTGTGGCACCACAGTCCTGAGTCCTACGTCCTGAGTCCTGAGTTCTGCTGCCACATTGCCATATTGCCTAGTTTTCTTTCCCAGGCGCTAAGCTGCGCATTGTGCGACGCGGTGGCAGCGACAACAACAAGGACAACGCCAACTATTTATACAAAGAAAAAGTCTGTTGGGGTTGTAGTCAGAGCTCGGCACAAGCAATTGCTGCGACAGTCACAAAATAAAAATACAAAAAAAGTAATAATAAAAAAAAATAGTATTTATATTACACAAAAATGTGCTTTTCTTTTTTCTTTTTTTGTTGCTCTGGTTAAGAGCTCGACCGAAAAGAGAAAGCAATTAATCTACAACACAGAACACAGAGCGACACAAAGGACAAGCGCAGTGGCGGGGAGAGAGGGTCCTGTAGGGGAGCAAAAGTGCTTATGCCCAAGCTTCCTGTTCAGCAAATCCAATAACTTATCTTGATTTTATGGTTATTTCAACAAAGGCCGGACGTTGTAGGTGCAGCAAAGTCGACAGCAAAAGGAAGCTAAAAGCAAGCAGAAAAGACCAAAAAAAAAGAAGAAAAATCAAGCTGCCCCTTCTCTCTTCTCCACCTTCTCCAATGATGTAGTTGAGGCAGAGTATGTGTGTGTTTTGCATTTGCACTTGACATGTCATTGTGAATGCCAAAAAGATGCAAAGAGAATGGGGAACAAACCAAGGGGGGTTCAGGGTAACGGTTACTGCCAACTTCTGGCCATTTATGTATGTATTTGTGTGCGTGTGCGTATATGTGTCTGTGTCTGCGTGTGTGTGTCTGCAATTGACATATGGTTTCTTTTCAGTTTTTAGTTGGTTTTCATGTTGTAAATTTTGCATGAAATATTTTATTAGAAATGTCCTACATTGTATTGTGTATTTGTGTGTGTTGCCTGCCACAAACACTAACTGCACTTGTCTCAATTCCCACAGAGCTGCAGGTGATGTATATTCATCCTTTTTCGCCTCACCCCGCCTACTCACACAGAGCAAAAGTCAAGCAGTTTGTAAGCTGGCATTATCAAGATTAATTGGAGTCCTTTTGACTACATATAAAATATATATAAAATTGTAAACCAGGTGTTGTAATGTATATGTGGGTGATGTGTGTGTGCATTTGACATTTATGAGCCTCATAAATCTTGGAAAACAACATAACATAAAATACAAGAAACATTTAAATGCAACATCAGCTTTTCGACTAATTGATTAACAAGCTTCAACCGTTCCACATTTATTAAAGACTCTTAGAAGCATGCAACACAAAATGCGTGTTAAGCCACCCTCAAAAGTGCCATTAACTTAAATGAGCTTTTTGGGGCAACGACAGTAGATGGGATGGGGGTTCAATGGGGAAAACAGGGAGGAAGTCACAAAATTTTCAATTAATATTTAAATTCCACACAACAGAAGTTAATAATCAAATTATTTTGAAGCAATTACGAGAAAAGTTAAAAAAAATAAGACAGCAAAGATGATTGCCGGCTTAGAGATATCCTGTTATTATATAACTTAGTAGAACTGAATGGGTAAAGCAATTATAAGCTTTACGCTAGTTCTTCTATATTTTAGATTCTGACAATTATTTATTTAAGTTATACACTATTTACAGATTAGATAATCAGAAAATAACCTTTATTTGAGAAAAGTGAGAGGCATCTCGAATAGAGTTTCTCTATGGACACAAACATTCGCCAGATTCGGTCACATTTTAATTTGGCTAGACGATTGTTAACAGTTAATATTATGCGCTTAACTTGGCTTGAATGTTGACAAACTGAACACTCGGCCATTATGGGAAATTCCACAGCCAAAAACTGATTATTCTTCCTGGCTGCGAATGTGCTAAATGTGTGTTAGTCTAGTCTTTAAATAAACATTTTCAAATTTGTTTACTATAGCTTTTTTCCCTCTAAGCTCAGATAGATCAAACAAGTGTTCTTTACAGATTGCTCGTGTAAAAGTAGAGAAATGTTAATAAAAATAATCTTTTAAATTTGATTTCGTTCTCTTTTGAATTAATAAGTTCGCCAGGACTACAACATTCCTTTAGCAATGATACCCAATGTACAGGGTATGAAAAAATGGCTCCCTCAGCATCGCGCCAATTACAAGCTAGTCGAGAGAGGGATTAAAGGGGAGAGTCAAAAGTTCGGCAAGATTGCCACGTCGAAATTTCTTCATTTTTCCTTTTTCTTGCTGTTGTTGTTCTTCTTCTTTTGGGTATTTGACGCACCCGCAGGAAAACAGCTGCCAAGTGCAGAGACACAGCAGATAGAAGGCAGCGAAAAACGAAAGATAGAAAGAGAAATGGAATGAGAGAAAGATGAACAGACAATGATAATGATATTTCTTTGTTCTGTTCTGTTCTGTTCTGCTCTGTACCACGAGGGGTGCTCAAAATTTATGCGGTAACGATTTCATTTCAGTTTTTAGACCCAGTACTTTAAAAAAGTACAAATGGGTCTATTAAGTTTGTGCACATTCATCTGTATCTTGCATTAAACGAGTTTGTTTTAGATTTTTGCCACGCCCCCTCCGCCCCCGTAAATT
This sequence comes from Drosophila neotestacea, assembly GCA_035044365.1. NCBI lineage: Eukaryota > Metazoa > Arthropoda > Insecta > Diptera > Drosophilidae > Drosophila > Drosophila neotestacea. Next base: position 72,690 of record JAWNMD010000536.1, on the reverse strand, counting down.
TGAAACAAAATTTCAAAGTCGACTAACGAAAGCTCCTTTAATGCTAACGATATGATTTTTGGCATACATGATAAACTCTATAGTCCAATCCTGTCCTGAAAGTTTTATCCGGATCGGATAATAAACGGATAGTATACGGCTGTTCAAAATTTCGAAAATATGAACACCTAGATCTCAGAGACTATAAGAACTAGAGACACCAAATTTGGTATGTAGGATCATCCACATCTACCATTGATCAAGTTTGTTTTAGATTTTTGCCACGCCCCCCTCCGCCCACGGAAACTAAAATACAAAATTTCGAAGTCGAATTAAAGAAGCCCCTTTAATGTTAGCGCCTTGATTATTGGTACATATAATATACACTATGGTCCAAACCTGTCCAGAAAATTTCATTCCAATCGGATGATAAACACGGAAGCTATTCAACTAACAATGTTACAGGCAAAAGGAAGAAGAAGAGACGCTAGCGACCTCTGTGTTTATTAACTTCGTAGTGGCGCCATCTATTGTTTGGTACGCATTATTGAAGAACAATCAATAGTGAACGCTTTCCACTCAAAAAGTACTGGGTCTCCTACTGTCGAGCTTGCTCCACTGTAGCTTACTGTATTTTTTTCCTTTCTTTTTTCTGCCATCACATATTCATTAAATTTCACAAAATTGAGAGCAATCTTTCGACTGAGTGTCTGAGAGTGACTCGGAGGCAGTGGGGTCTCAGCATCTAGTTTTGTCTAATTGGTAATCGCCGTACACTTTGTACAGCATTCATAACAACAACAATACTCATGGCAAGAACAACAGTCAGAAAGCAGAGCAAAGTTTAAAACAAGCTCAAAACTTGTTTTGTTTTGTGTGTGTGTGCAGGGTGTGTATGTATATTGTTAAAGGTGTAACAAATTGAAATGACGCAATTTGAAAGACATTTAATGGTTGAAATCATTGCACAAATATTTTCAACTAGAAATGACATCAGTGAGTGTTAAAAGTTGAAATCTTAGACTCACAGCTCTTTTCTCCATTGCACAACATTTAAAGCACATTTCGTATTAAATGTGTAATTAATAATTTGTTTTTGAGGAATCTAATTTTATTTAAAATTATGACTATAATAATAGGTCATCAAAATCGTTTCATATATATTTAAAAAAATGTGCGTAACAGGCAGGAGGCGTGTCAGACCCCATAAAGTATATATATTCTTGATCAGCGTCAACAGCCGAGTCAATATAGCCATGTCCAGTCCGTGTGTCCGTCTGTCCGATTTTGTGTCGCCTAGATCTCAGAGACTATATGAGCTATAGAGACCAAACTTGGCATGTACGTTCATCTATATCTTGCATTGAACGAGTTTGTTTCAGATTTTTGCCACGCCCCTTTCCGCCCCCGGAAATTTAAAAACAAAATTTCAAAGTCGAATTACAAGAGCCCCTTTAATGCTAGCGCCTTGATTATTGGTACTTATAATATAGACTATGGTCATTCCAATCGATGATAAACACGGAAGGTATTCAACTAACAATGTTACGGGCAAAAGGAAGAAGAAGAGACGCTAGCGACCTCTGTGTTTATTAACTTCGTAGTGGCGCCATCTATTGTATGGTACGCAAGATTGAAGAACAATCTATAGTGACGGCTTTGCACTCAAATAGTACTGGGTCTCCTACTGTCGAGCTTGCTCCAATGTAGCTTACTGCATTTTTTATATTTCAAATGTTTAAAAATTATAAGAAATCTTACATTGCACTATGAGATTATAAAACACTCCAACTATAAGACTTAATTGCCATTTTATTCATGATTCACGTATTCAAGTAATATTAACAATCTCAAAATAATTCAATAAGAGACAATTTAGTATAAGCATAATATAAAAAAAAACTTCTACAACTTTTTGAACCATAAATGAATTACATAAACGAAATTAATTTACCAAACAAAACATCATACTTTAGCAGCTGCTGTTATTAACTGTCAATAAATTTTAATAGAACGCAATTTAAGTGCTTGCAGATGCTTTTTAATAGCCATATTAAAAGTTTAATGTGGCCGCAGGACAATGACAAAAAGGATGGCGTAAATAAGACTCTACAAATGCGGGACCATCATAACCAAAAATAAATCATACGGCATGTTCGCCAAGAACTGACAAAGTATAATTTCTATGGCATTTTGTTTTTCCTTGATTTAAGTAATTTAATTTAACGATTTAAAACAATATTTTTTCAATTTCTGCCGCAAAATATGTGACAAATGTCAAATTGGTATATGCAAATATAAAATAATGCCCATCACAATGATATATTATTAATATGAATATAAATATATTTATTTGGCCAAACAAATATGCAAATACATTTTAAAATAAGCACGTCAATTGTTTGCACAACAAAACATTGTAAAAAGTCAATTTAAAAGGCTTATGATATGAAAAAAGCTAAAAATGCCTGCAGATAAAATAGCAATTTAAAAATCAAAATAAAATAAATCATAAAATTGTATGTGATTTAAATGCACGTTGATGAAATTGTCGCGCTAATTTGTTTGTGGACAGTCAAGGAAAAAAATGATAAATAATCGCTTAGCAGCTTGATCGAATAGCTTACATCCTGTAAAAAGTAATGCGTATAAGTTTGTAAATTAATATTGTACCTGTAATTTTCTAATATGCTTTTTTGCTGCACTCATGCTATAGGGTATTTAAAAAATACAGCAAATGGAAATTTGTATGCCAGCTGCGAATCGAGGGAAAAATTGAATGGCGGCTGGTTAAAATGTCGGAAGTGCACGCAAAATGGCCGCAATTAAACAATCAGCACAACAATTACAAATGTTGACAGTGGTGTCTGTACATGTGCCTTTATATGTGTGAGTGTAAGGGTGTGTGGTTTAAATAATGGCCAAACAAGTTGATATCGCTAACAATTGTTAGCTGCAAGTTGTGACAATAATTTATTGAAACTGATTTACTTGTGCAATTAAGTTTTGTATGAATTGTTTGAATTTATGATGACAATTTGCCAATTGCAATTGCAATGTAGCAGTTGCATGTTGCCAGCTGCCAGTTACAAGTTGCAAGTTGTAAGTTACAAGTTTGTCTTGCCACATGGCACTCACAAAAACTGATGAAAACCAGAGAACGCAGACAAACGATAGAAAACTCTTCTTTAGATTAACTAAATGTTTGCACTGTGCCTAAGGGAATGCCATTATACACACACACATTCAAACACAAAGGGGAGGGGGCATGACAGTCTTACATGCTGGTATGGCTCTTCAATTGATTGATATGTTAATACAGCACGTATACGCCGCGTGTGCCTGCTCGTTGTCGTTCGGCGCGTCTTCAGCTGACATTTGCATATAGACATCATATGCAAATATCTTCCGCAATCTAACGATGTGTGTGCGATGGGTGGGGTGTGTGTGTAAAAAGTATCTGCGAATTTGTGAAAATGTGTGTGCTCTTAATGTATGCATGTGCAAGATGGCGACGCTCTTATGCTTTGTTCTTCATTGCAGCTTGTCTCATTTTCCATTTTCCATTTTTTCATTTTTCATTCTCTTTTTTTTTGTATCCTTTACAATTTCTCATATTTTTGGGCTAAATTGCTTTATTAGACGTGTCACCGCGCTCTAACGAGCTGCTGCACTTCCTACCGACTGTGGAAATGACTGACTGAGGGACTGTCTAACTGACAGACTGACTGACTGAGTAACTGTCTAAGTGACGGGCTCGCCTGCTCACTCTTTTTCAAAGGCAGGTGAAGTTGTTGTCGTCGTCCCTTTAGATCCTCGACAGTTTGACAAACGAATTTGAGCAACAACAACAACGAGAACAACAACAAATGTGAGTCGCCGCTTTTTTGTCTGTGTGATTTGCACTGATTTGTTGGCATTCGCTGCGTCATTGACTTGTTTTTTCCGGCCTGAATACACAGGTCCTGGGCACAGGTCGTTCTTTGGGTCAGCAGGCATAGACAGCGACTTGCAAAAACAGGCAACTGTTTTTTCTTTTCATGTTTGTTATGCCATGTCCTGGCATATGTTCTTTGTATCAATGCGATCCTTTGCCTATTCCAGCGTTTGTGTGTCTCTTGTGTATGTGTGTTTTGATTATAACGTTTTGGGATGTTGCTCTCTTTTTTTCTGTGTCAGCCAAAGGGACCCTTTTTATTCCTATTGTTACTCCTAAGCTGATTTACGTGGGTTTTATGTGTTTTCTGTTCTCTGCCCCAGCACAAATGGGCGTATGAGTGATATTTTTTACTCTTGTCCTGTCTTTTGTACAGTTTAGTTGCTGGCAACAGTTGATTGATTGATTGAACGTTTTGATAAGTGCTGTCAGTGGGTTAGCTACGTTTTTTATTGAGTGCGCTTGCGGTTGAGTTGAGTATACCCATATATATACACACACACACTCACATGCATGTTTAGATACATGTACATTCCAGTGGTTTTTCTATTGTGCAAAGTTTTGTAAACATCACAAAAACTTGAAGCACAATACACAGCAAATTCTATCCTATTCTAGGCTACTTTTTGCTTTGATAAGTCAATCATAAGTCAGTTATAATTGACCACAATGGATAATGCTTTCATATACTTTTAGAATTATATCAATTCAAATTAAATATTTTTGTATAACTACAGTATTTTCAGCATATTTACTTTTTTTTACTAATTTATTTATTGCCTGTAAGCCCATACGACTTAAACTGAGCTTAAATACTTAATACTCCATTAGACTTTGGGTGTTTGTTTGGCTTGAAATGCTTTCTTATCCTCTCAATTGTTAAATTTGTGTTATGCGGGCTAAAAGAGAGTCAGCTGAAATCTCAATGGATAATAATAAAACACCCATTTAGTTTTTAAGCTTTTCTGCTTCAAAAGTTTTATTCAATCAATTTAATTGTAAAATGTATTTCATATCTAGTATTATAGCCGCTTTCCACGAGCCGTCATTCGGCGTCATTCAGTAAAGTCATTCGGGGCCTTATGGGAATTTGTACAGGCCAAATTTGTCATTCCATTTGAATGACAAAAATGTACTGAATAGCGCCGAATGACATGCTCGTGGAAAGCGGCTATTAGTCTGTCTGTTATTGTGCCTCTTAATTTTGAAGTAATCTATGAAGCTTGGTACAGTTTCGTATTTAGTTGAAACCACCCGGACCAGAGATTGTGTGTATGTGGTATAATTCTGACCTGACTGAATATGGTTTAAATCAGAATCATATGGCTGTAATCAAGGGCTTAAAATGTTTGGGGTGCCAAAGATAGCCTATTTGTGTTTTCTTTTTCCCATGTTTCAATTAATTGAATCTTAGAATTGGAAATTCTTCTTTAATATTAAATGCTTAAATTGATGTTCTCAATCAGCAAATTTGTATCGTTTAATAACGAGTTAATTATGTATAGATTATAAAAATAAAGGAAACTCAAAATTTTTAGTAATTTGAGCTTAAGGCATTTGTCGAAAAATATGTGGAATATGCTCAAAAACCGTGTTCTATATTCGGTTTTATCAGAAGACAGAACTTTTCGCTTGATCAAAGAGGGGATCGAAGAGGTGCTATCGACAATTGAGGCATTGCACCATCCTGCACTTGACGCGAGGGCTTGAAAAGAGAGTGATAGAAAGAGACTTATACAAGGACAGAGGAGAGCAGCATTATTTGCACTCGGACTCGACTAACCAAGTGGTGGCATGCAACACTTAAGTAAACTGCACAAGTGGGTGGTCGAAGTAAGACTTGCTGCCAGACTGCACTCGAACGGATTTCCTTGTTAGGAGCACAGAGAAAGGGAGAATGGAGGAGGGGGAGGGGGAGGGCGAGTGTGAGTCTGAGTCTGAGTCTGAGTGAGTGTGCGAGACAGAGATGCTTCTTGGTACAAAATTGTAGGCAAAGTTTCATTCATGCACTTGATAGCACCTAATGCAGTCAAGGATTGAAATTGAAGCTGCAAATGAAGTTTGCAGTGAGAGCTGCTATCCACCTTCTCCTCAACACTTCTCCTCCCGGCTGACTGCGGACTGGGGCTTTGGTATTGAAGCTGTGCAATTAGCATGCATCGATAGACACGCGCGTGCACTCGACACCAAGAGCTTAACAAAAGCAAACTGAGCAATCCAAGCAAAATGCTAATTAAGTGGATGAACAAAAGTTGTTGCTTTTAACAATGGCAGCTTTAAGCACATTCCTGATGTTGCCAGCCACACATGCCACATGCCACAAGCCCCACACACATGGCGCTTTAGAGAGTCGCCAAACAGTCATATATCATAGTCAGGTCCAACTGTTCCCCGTACCACAGCATATATTAAGTATACGCCAAGCAAGCAAGCAAGCCAACCAGCTGTCGAGCGACCATTACAAATGAGAAATTTCCCAACACTGAATCAGAGTTCAGTGCCAGTTCTGTTACCAACACGCATGCCGTAACTAAATTAAACGAAACTTTCGGCACAATTAATGTATGCAAAATTTGTTTAATTGACGGCTCACATGCCATAACTTATATGACACATATGTACATACAATACACACATACAATCTCACACAACATCAAGTGCAGAAGGGGTGTGGAGAGGGGGAGTGAAGTGTAGGCTAACGAGTGCTTGTTAATTGCATAACGGAAGTACTTGGACTGCTCAACGTGGCTTGCCTTTTTGGCTTTTAATACCCAGTAGTCTAAGATGCAGAAGGTAGATAAATTGGCGAGCTAAGAATGAGATTGAAGATTGAGTATTAAAGTGATTTCAATATATTTATATCTCTTTTCCTCTATGAACTTATTTACAAAATATCAGCTATTGCCGTCAACAATATACTACAAAAATATTAAAGGCAAAAAAAAACTTAAATCTACTATTCACTATATTAACTGTAATGTGGGTAATTTAGAAGTTATTTTGTAATCGAGTGTAAAAATCCGTTAAAATAAAAAAATAAAACTAAATTTATAAGAGTTTAAAGAAAAATTATTAAAAAATATTAAAATACAAATTGCGCATCCCTTTATATTCATATTTCTATTATTTGTCACAATATAGATATTTATTTGTGTATCCATGTATACATACTTAGTTCACATTTATCTATCTGTATTCCACTGATTTACTCGAAGTTTATTCTTTTTTCATATCTCTGTATGCTATATATTAAAAATTTAATTTCAAATCTATCTTTATTCATATTATTTTCTTTCTTTTATTTGTCTCTACATTTATACATATTCCAAATTGTCTAACTGTTTTTTTATGCTTATTTCTATATTTTTGCTTTTTCCAGTTGTACATATCTGTCTTTTTATGCCCATCTCTTCCTAAAACTGTATCTATGTCTCACATCTCTTTACCTTTTTCGACGGCCATCTCTTTCCAGGTTACAACAGGGTATCTACCAGTAATATGCTTCATTTTTTTGACCCAACAGTCACTGCCAAATGCAGACATAAAAGTTTCTTTTGGTGCGTGCACTTTGCCAAAAGGCATTTGGAGCCACGCCCCTTTGGGGCTAAGTTGGCTAAGCAAATTGCAAGTTGAAGTTGAATGTTGTCGCCTGCGTGTCGCTGTGCTGGGCATAAAAAAGAAATTAAAGGAAAGCAAAGCAAAACTTTGCTAGGGCTTCCCCATTTCATGCTTATAAGCATAACTTTGCATTTTGGTATTTGAAAATTTTCGAAATTCTCACATTTGCATGTTAAAGTTGGGCTCGGCTCTGAGCGAAGCGTGAAATTGGCATCATAAGAAGAAGATAAAGAAATAGAAGAAGTTCTTGGTAAGAACAATTTGTAAGCCATCGCTTGGCTTAAAGTGGTTTTCCTGTTACTGGCTTTAGTTTACAATCAATTATAAGAAACAGAGGTAGGAATAGTTGGGAGTGGTGAGAAGGGGTAAGGTATTGTTAACCTGTCCGACACACATTTAAATGCAATTTAATGCAATTTATGGGCTTGCAAGAGCTGTTGGCTCAAGGCTTATAATGCGATTGCAATTGGCTGGTTGCATTCATGGCTCATGTTGTTAAGCCAAGGACCCCAACAGAACAACAGTCCTTATTAAAAGCGGAAACAATGCGCACATCCGCTTCAATTGTGAGACTATATGTGTGCGTGCGTGTGTGTGTGTGGAGTGTGTGGCACGCAAATGAGCACTGAAATAATGTGCATGCATTATTATTCATGTTGTTGCCCGAGCTGATAAAAAACCAAAACCAACAACAACACCAACAACAATAACAGAAAACTTAACAATTTATAGCCAACATTGCTTTCTCCCCTCTAGCCTTGTCTATAGCCACGCCTTTGGCTTTATATGGCGAAAACCACTTGGCCGCATTTAAATTACCAGCCATAAATAAACAGCGTTCAATTAATGTGGCCAAAGAAAGCACTCGGCGTACTCGGCGTGTAGTTTCGTTACCAACGTTGCGTATACGCAATGCCAGAATACAATTTTCGCTTCAACTATTCATGGTTATCATAAGGAGGGGTATGAGAAAGGATTGCCGATGGGAAGGAGAGCTGGCAACATTATGATAAGCAGCCACATCAGCAATAAACAGAAATAGAATAAAATACAAATAGATTTTCATATAAAAACAAACAAAGTAATCTTTCTCTTTTTGACTAAACTCTCGTTCTTCCCTCCTTGTCTTCAAGAACTGGAAGACTTAATCCAGTACCTTCTATTAGAAAATTATACATTCTTGTAGAAATAAATGCCAGTAGAAAATTTAATTGCGTTTGTGTTTAATGAGTAAAAGCAACTTTTAAAATGTAACATAAAAATCAGAAAAGGAAACATGTTTGGTAAAAATAAAAAAAACCTATAATCATGTTAGTATGGTTAAGTGAACTTAAGTTTGGCCAAGTATTTAAATAACTAAATAAAAGAATACTGAGACCAATATGAAATGATATATTAAATAAAGTCAGTTTAAACTTTAAAAAAAAAACACACTCCGTCTACAAAGTATATATAGCGTTAAACTTACCTTACATATGAGTAAATGTAAATAGCTCTGTTTACTGCAAAGAGAATGAAGAAAAATGGACGATAAGTATTTTATATTGTAATGTGAATCTCTAGCTCTTCTCCTTTCTTCCTATCTCAGTCTCTGACATTTTTTCTCTTTCTCAAGGAATGCTCTGAAGATCTGTTACTTTTTCTGGGTTTAATACGGAAATCAACATAAAAATCGCATTTATCAAAACATGAGACAAAGTTAAAACTAAGTAAAATAAAAATTTCAAAAAAAATGAATTGTGTGCAAAAAATAAGGGCTTTTGTATTCTATGGCCATGCCCACATATTTGAGTTTCGAACAGACGAAAGGTCAAAACTTAAACTAATACTGAACGTTGAACATTATCAAAAGCATTTTGTGTTGTGATTTATTTCAAATTGCGTTTCCTTTTGGCATTTTCTTTGAATTTTGCCTTTTTTCGGTGTTTGGTGAAGGGAAAGTATCAAAGCGCTGGATAAGCTGCCATTCTAAACTCATTTGAGCATTTTAATGTCGTTTTAAAGACAACAAAACTGACACAAAAAGAATGCCCCCAAGTTACACACACACACACACACATCACCATTATATCCATATGAACAACAACAACATCATTGCGATAGGAAAACTTGTCGCAGTTTCTTGGTTTGGGTTTTTGGCCAGCCAAATATGCTGTCATCACGATTATCCTTAACGTCGTATGGCTGCCAATGCCAGTTGTTTCCTCTTCCTTTATAGCAGTCACACACACAAGCCCTCACACACACATGTATGTCGCTGCGGATGTATAAAAATTTGTAAAAGGAGCCACAGCGTCAGCAACAAGAGTCAGACAAGAGTAAGAGACAAGTAAAAGAGAGAAAACGAGAGAGAGTGACAGAGACAGCGACAGAGAATGAGGAGTGAATGGGACAGCATTAAACGAGGCAGTCAAGTTGCTGACCCTTTTTCTATGCCATACGAAAAGTGCGTTAGACGAACTTCTTTCACTTTGTTGCCTGCTAATTTCTTATATACTCACTTCTTCTTTTCTCTTTCTCTTCTTTTTGTGTCTGCTTCGTTTTTAAACTTTACTCGTTTTTCGGTGTGCATAATTTTTCTTTCATTTCATTTCAGTTCACTTTTCAGTTTTGCTTTCCGTTTTTGGCTTGCAAATTGAAATTTAAAATTTATGCAAATTGTGCTGTCAACCCAAAAGGGTTTTCGTGATGGCCCAGGAAATGGTTATTGCCACATACACACACACACACACACACACATACACACACTCATACACGTTCACACACACACACCCCCTTCCAAAAAAACACACACAGTCAAAGACTCACACTCGGACATAATTTCAATTTGATGTCGTTTGATGGTGTTGGTAATTGCGTGTGTGTATGTCTGGAGCACAAATTAATCGAAATTAAAGTTTTAGTAAATTTTTTTTTTATTTCTGGCTGTGAACATTTTTTATGGCATACCTTGAGGCGACGCTGCGCCAACAAGCCGCGCCCCAAAGACAACACGCACTGTGGGCTGAGGTGTGGACAGAGAGTGAAAGAGGTGAGAGAAGGGTAAGAGGGAGGGCTGTAACCTTATCTAAAATCCTGGCACGCTATTCAAGTCTACAGCTCAGTGACCACGCCAGCTTAATCACTCTGCAGCACGCAGCCTCGCGGCAAGCCACGCCCACAGGCAACAGTATGTCACATATGGCGCAGTAATAGCAGTTAAGAAAAGGAGGGGTGAAGAGGTGGGGTATGAGTTTCACTTCAGCGTCACCGCGTGCAATTAATTAAAAACAAACAAATTTCAGAAATGCACGACAGAGGCGCAGGATCCCAAATACTGTCAATGAACAATGCGACCCAAACGACAGCGCTAGGACAAGGCCAGGATATGGCAACTGACCAGGCCCACAGCCAGGACTTTGCAGAGACTCAGGCGCAAGAGATTGTGAACTGGACGCGACAGTCGCCAGGCAGGCAGGCGACAAAAGTTGCTGCTCTAAGCGTTTTTTAATGCAGCGCACAGATTTCTTTTTTCTCTCTCCTCTACATATATTTTTTTGTCCCACTTGTCCGCTATATCCTCCCTTACTTCCTTGCTCTCTAGTTTGTTGTCTCTGTCTCTGGTAATTTCGTTTTATTATTTTGCAGTTTTCTGTGCTCTACTTTGTAAATATTAAATTATGAGCAAAAACGACGAGCAGGCCGAAATGCCCAAGGGGAGGCGACGCCAAAGTTTCAACTTTTTCCCAAACAAGAGAGAGGAGAGAGAAAGCAATGTAGAGGAAGAGAGAGGGAACAGACAGGGAAAAAATAGCAAAAGAAATCAGATAACAGCTATGGTTATGGTCATAATAACTGCAAGCCGGTGGGACTAAGGCAACAGCTTTAGCTTTCAGCTTTCAGCTTCAACTGCAGCTGCAGTAGTCTTGTGCTTTTTTCGCTTCACGGTCGCTTAGGCATTCACAGGTGCATATGCTGCGTATATGTAACGCGACATTTCGTATACTTAATATGCGCCATTTTCAAGTGCTTGTGCCATTTGCTTTAACAATTACGTGCCATTCTGCGTCTCCCCTTATATCTTTCATTCTCTCTCTCTTACTCTCTTACACTTTTCGCATTTTACATTTGAATTTTCGCAATTCACATTCACGGCATGTGCAGCAAATGGTCATTTGCAAAAGCAAAGGCGTGGCTAACTGCAACCACACAGTGCCACAAGATAGCAAAAGCCTTGAATTTTAAAGGCTGCATCTACAGTCACATGAAATTTCTCTCAGTGCAGTGTTCCATATGATATGCCAATGATGGTCATCGTGCTAACTGCTTTAAGTGTGTTGCCAGTTGCCGACTCAGTGGCAATGACTACAACTCCGCCTGCTGCTTGCCACAGTACAAATAATAAAAAAAAAGATGAAAATAAATATAAAAAAAAGAAAAAATTAAAATTGAAAACGACAAAAAGTTGCGACCGCATCCGGAACAGGCCGCGACTCTAGGTCCGTTTGCAGTTGTTGCCTTTGCCTTTGCCTCTGCCCCTGTCTCTGTTGCTGTTGCTGTCGTTTGTCCTTTGTCGCATGCAATAAGTGCTAGTTGAGTGGCGGCACTTGAAAGCAGAACCACACCAAGTCGGCACATACACACTCATACACTACTTATTCAATTGGCCAGCTGCATGTGTTTCTGGCGGAGCTTTGGATTACAGTTTTGGCCCTGGTGTCGGTGTCGTTGTTGGTCTGGCGACCTGACGCCGCCATTTCCGTCCAGCCAGCACGGAAGTGGCAACCAGTTACAGCCCCCCTCTCCCTCCCACACCGGCCCACATCCCTTCTCTTCTCTCCTCTTCTTAGTCCTTTCATTCGTCCACTCTTCCCCTGTAGCTCTATAGCTTTCTGGCGTTTCGTGCGGATTTGCTGTGGCCATTGCATACAAAATGTGTTGCATACATTTGTGCGCTCTGTTGGAGAAATGGCAAAAAATGGGAGAAAAAAGAAAACTCACTTAGAGGCCGAGCAATCAAAATGAAAATAAAAAGTGCAGCAAACACGGCGCAAACTCGGTTCCAATTTTTGTATAATAATACAAAAGTACAACAACAAAAGCTGTAATAAAAACGACAACAACAACAACAAACACAACATGAATTGTGAACACAATGAGGCTTTGCTTTGTTGTGGCCGCTTTAAAAGCCAAAAACTGTCAGTTATAGGATATTTGGCGACTCAGTTGGCCATACAATGGTAATAAATACTTAGTAATAATAATAAAATGTATTTTCATAAACTGTAGATGAGCTTTGAACATTTTGGCTTGATTCTTCTAGCTTGTTATCATTTTCGAATTTTCAATTCAAATATTAGTTAAAATTATACAAAATCTTTAAATTATATATACAGTTCTTTATGTTAAATAATAAAACTAATTATAGTAGTTGAGCAACAATAATAATAAATGCGAAATAATAATATTATATATGTATTTTTGAAACCTTACTCTCACAATTTACGGTTCACGAAGTAATTATAACAAGGAGCATTAAACACAGCTTAAAAGAGTTTTATGAATATAAAAGTTGAAGACATCTTGTTTTTTGATAAGTTATTATAAACATAAGATTAACTAGCCTTTTCTAAGTTAATTTCTTTGAACATAAGAAAAGATTTAATAGAAAGTACTAAGTATACAACATTTTGTTACCCACTGTATATTAGAGTTACACGTTTAAAGAGCGGGCCATATTCCCGTATATAAAACTGACAGCAACAAATGTAATGTCCTTCAGTCGCATTAAGCAACGTATTTCTCTGCCTTTCTTTCACCCCTTCTCTTTTACTTCCTTTCTTTCTCTCTCTCCGCTCTTCGCGGTGCTGTTATTTGCCAGCGCCGCTTCCGTTTGTGCTTAGGTTTTGTCGAGAGTTTTTAACGGGTCGACTAACTTGGCCATTTAAGCACATTTGTCGTCATTGTCCTGCTCTATACTGAACTGTACTCTCCTGTCCTGTTCTGTCCATTTCTGTCCTGTTCTGTCCTGTCCTGACCAGTGGCTGACAGTGTGCTAATTAGAAGTCCATGTAGCTTGTGGCCACAACAAAACAGACATCGTGGACGGCGCGTTTCCCCTATTCCCCTACCCGAAAATAACAATGAAAACTACTTTGGGCCAAAGTCACGACGTGTGTGTCTCTGCCTTACTTCGCTTATGGCCTTTTGTTTTGTGTCAGGCCAGGCCAACCGGGCCAACCAGGCCGACCATGCCATAAAATGCATGGTAGCAGCTGCTCCTGCTACGAATGTCCTCAATGTCCTGAATGTTGTTTTTTTGCACGTTCTGCACATTTTGCTATTGAACCACGTTGAATTATTTTGCTGCGTACGACTTTAATATCAGTTCAAGACAGGAGGGGATATTAAATTGTGGGCGTGGCATGGCAAAACTGCAAGTTAAGTCTTTTATAAAGTGCTATCCAAAAGGAGAGTTTCCTTTCGTCCTTTTTTGGAAGGCGCCACAACCCGCAGCCAAAAAAAACCAAAAGCGAAAAAATGATAAATAATTGCCTTGCTTGCTGAACTGTAAAAGAGGGACGAAAAGAGGTGCGGGGGATGAATAAAATGCTTAATGTGGCTGGCATTGTCTTCCAGTGCAACGCACATTAGTGTGGCCCAAAAGCCAGGACCAGGACCAGGCCCAGACCCAAACCCAGACCAAGACCCAGAAGCAGTCTTCAAGCCAGGCCGGAAACCACAGGACTTCTTCTTCGTCTTCTGTCGCTTCGGTACAACGAATTTGTTTATTATGAAAATGCAACGAGCCGAGATAAGCAACTTGCCAAGCGACCCGATGACCATGCCCACAGCACACAAACATGCACATACGCACACACACATATGCAAGTTCTGGCCATGTTAATTGTTGTGGTTGCTGCTGTAGCTGTTGGTTGCCAACAAAATAAATGAATATTTTTGTAGCGTTTTGTAAATAATTGTCCAAATGGCAATCTCCATTGTTGAATTATGTGTGCCAGTTTTATAGCATGCAGCTTGTGTCTACCATTATCTAGTATCTATGTAGTTGTAGTTGTTATCTGATAGCAATCTCTTTAAGCAAATTATGCGTGCAACTGCAGCAATTGCCATTTTTGTTGCTGCTCAAACAATAATTTCTCTTCTGCAATTTCTCTCTTCTCCTCAGCTCCTCTGTCTTCCATTGTCAGTGAGTAATTGCGCCCCATAAATAATGTGTCTGCTCTGACGCCTGTCACTGCGATCCAGGAGAAGGAGCAGGAGCAGGAGCTTCTTCTGGGTCTGCCTTGAAGGAGGTCTTCAAGCGTTGCTTCCCGGCAATTTCTTTTGATAACTCAATGCGTCGTTTATGCGCTTTGTTTGCCTCGCATTCATGCGGAAATGCACAGAGTGGGAAACTCTCGTTTGCCTCACTTGAATATTTCGTATATACACACAACTCAGAAATGGAAATACGCACGAACAACACTTTTATTGGCACTTAAAAGGCTGAGCAATTTAAATGGCGTTAAAGTAGTAAGGCTACGTGAGCTGCCATTAACTTACGAATAATTCCTAATTTGTTCCCCTCATGGAATTTTCTCAGAACTTGTTAGGTTATTTAAGTCGGCAAGGGATTTAAAAAAGAGTTGGAAATTGAGACCGTGTCGAAGCTATCCTCAGTTCAGACTATCTTGTTTTAATCAATCACAAATCGACATAATTCTTAGAATTCTAAACCTAATTTTGAGTCAATTTCCTAGTCGAAGGCCTCGGTTAATACTCGTCAAATTAGTATTATTATTATATATTTTTATTAAACATAATTTTATTAATAAATAAAATAGTTATACATAGTTTATGGTGAATAATTCGGTTAACAGTTGGCAAAACTGTAGATCATAGGAGGTCTATGTTCAAATTCTGGGACTAAAAATACGCATCACAACATGACTTGAGCTTTCTTTTATAACTGGGCTTGAAATCTATCTATCTATCTATCTCTATGTCATTTTCTTTCTCAGAGAGATACTCTGCATTAGAATACTGTGTAAGAGTTTGAGACTTTAAATTTGTCAGAGTTGAGAGAAAGAGATTTAAATTACAACTAAATGTAATTGTGATTACACTTTCTCACTATCGTTTTTAACATTCTATTTTAAAAGTTTTCATAGAATTCAGCATATTATATTCATAAATTTTGGCATCATAATTCAAACAAGATTTGCACATAAAATGCAAAATATTTATAAATTATGGGGTACAATTCGCTGGGCTCTCTGTTTCGGGTCATAACTTTATTTAGTTGCACTTAAAATGTGAAAGGGGAGGGAAGAACAAAAAAGAAGAGAATTCTCTATGCGAATTCTCAGCAGGAATGCGTTAAGCTAAGGCAAAAGAAGCAGCTCGAGTATGAATCAGTCTATCTGACATTTACATATGACACACACACGCACACACACACACAGACATACCAAAGCACATACATGCTCACTTACACTCACGTTCACTCTGACACACAGCAAGTGTCACGCTCTTCAGTTCCTGCGTTGTTAATTTCATTCATTATTTATGGTTTACCTCGAAAGCGCATCACATAGCTGGCGGCATTGCACCCTCTTTACACTCCCATCCCCTTCCACCCCCTTGGTTACTACTCCAGCAATACTTTTAATTAACAAACGCACGAAAATGCCATTTTACATGAGACATGTCACATGTATCTGGAGTTGGAGCTGCCCACTGCGAGTGGCAAAGTGACAGACAGTGTATCTCTCTCTCTCTTTCTCTCTCTTCGTGTGTGCCTTGTAAATTAGTGCACTCATGCAACATACAACAGACACATTCAAAATACAAGTAAGCAAATACTACATTTCACATGCACGGGCTACGCACTTAAAGTTCAACTTTAGTTTCAGTTTTCATTACGCATACGCCCAGTGGATGATTTTTTTCTCACTTCTTTAAAGTCAACTTTTTGGCATGCATTTTTGTGTGGCCATTTTGTGGTAATTATCTCTTGGCTGCCTCCGATTTAGTGGCAACTCCGCATCATGCAATTAAACGTGGCGCATTAATCAACAGGCGGCATTTGAAATGGACCCAGATAGTGAGCAGCACCCCCTCATTTCATCTTTCCCTCCTTTCGACCCGCAAAGAGTTCCCTACAGTTGCCAATAGTTTGAAGCATAATTTCGTTGCCTCATCCTTTTCTGTTCATTTGGAGGCTGCTTTAATTTATTTAGACCAAATACAACGCAAGCGAAAAATGGCAAACGACAGAAATTTATCTCTTGCACGCCTTGTCGCATAAATTATGTCGCCTCCTAGCACCCCCGTCCCTCGGCGCAACTCCGTGGCACAGTCAGCGGCGCCAGGCGAAATTAATGAAAGCGTCGCAGCGGCAAAAGATGTCGAAGCCAGCGCAAAACAAAAGACAAAAGACAGTTAAAATGAACTAAAATTAAATGAAATGTAGAAGGGAGGAGAAGAAGAGAACTAGGGCGAATTGTGGAAGGGGGAGGGTGTTGCGCCTAATGACAACCACAATGAAGCAAACAGCGGCCACATAAGCAACAGCAGCAATAACATTTCAAGGCAGGAAACGGAAATAAAAGCTACGCGCAATGCAGAATGAAAAATCAAATAAGACAACGACAATGCGAATGCAAATGCGAATACGAATGTGAAAAGAAAATGGCAATGTGCAACAAATCAGAAGTGCAACGCACAGCAAATGTTGCATGACAAATGCGATTGTCAAGCAATGACCTCATTAGAAACAAGACGAGACACACGGGAGAGACACAAATAGACCCAAAAGGATGTGGCAACTTCAGTGCAATTAAAGACTGAGAAGAGAACGAGACCAAGAGAGACAAATGGAGAGGAAGAGGAAGTGGTGCCTGTGAGGCAAGCTGTCATCATGCATGCAACGTCATATACGTCAAGCGAGTGACATGAAAGGAGAGTGAGTCAGCAACCTCTAATAATGGCGATAAATTCAGTGACAAGGCTCGCCGAATACCCTGTAATACGGACAAATAAATGAAAAGATAGCTTAAGGTATTGCAGAGGCACCTACATGTTGTATGTTCTTGATTAGCAATAATATAAGTGTCAATAAAATGCCACATAAAATGTTGATAATATGCTATGTATATTACATAAAAATAATAATAAAAATATTATTAAATAGTCACAAGTCGAACAAAACAAATGAGAATTTTATTCATAGATACAAATTTTCGAAGCAAACTCAGATTTATACAAGATCATACTAGATTTTTAGATTGGGGTTATCTACTTATATATATTTTTAGCACGTTATCGTATGTAAACTCTACAAATTTTTAGTCTTTAGGAACTAGTAGACTCGGTATTTGAAATGGCTTACAATCGTTGGCATAGTCTTTATTTACGATCTCTGTCTGAATTTTTAAACTTAAATTGGATATTAAAAAAAAAATTGCAATTCTTTATTAATTTAAACGCTTTCAAGGAAAAATTAAAACAACTGAGATAATAAAATTTTTGTTTCGATTTCAATCTCGATTCAAAATCTCACGTTCACTGTTTCTAGAAACCGTTTCGCGAGTCGAGTTGAATTTTCACTAACATTTTAAAGGTTTGCAGCTTCGGTAAATAAATAAATACACCACAAATTTGTGGAAAATCTTGGCTTTATCCCTTCACCCACTAGTTGGCGGCATATAAAGATAATCTTTTAGTTTGCAGGGCATCTCTTAGCTTTTTTTTTAGGTTGCATTTAAAGGTGACAAAAGCTGACAGCGGACAGCTAGGACAATGACATGGCATGGCCCTTTAAGGCAACATTGCCACTGCCACACGCAGCTCTCAGCTGTCAACCGCAATCAGAAACAGAAATGAGAACTGAGAACTAAAAAACTGCAAACTGTGAACTGAGAACTTGGAACTTGGAACTAAGAACTGTCATATTCTCGTATATAAGATATTTTAAGCTTCTAAGCAGGGTTTAGCCTCTCTGTTGAGTAACCAAGCAAATTATGTCGCATTTAAGTTTCATAATATGCTTAAAACTTTTCTTTCTTTGTTTTTCCTCTCTTTCATTCACTTTTTGTCTGAATTTAAAGGTAATGTTTTCTTTTCGTATTGTTCAAACCAAACCGAAACACCTGCTAGACAAAAATGAGACCAGTTGGCGGGGAGAAATGACAAAGACGAGGGAAGAAAACACAAAACAGTTGGACCATGAAAACAGTAACTAAAAGGAGCAGCAGACATCAGAGACATCACTAACCAAGTTGTCCTCTGTCTCTACTCTCGCTCTTTTCTCTTTCTCCCCTTCATCTCTCCTGCGTCACTCCTTTGTCAAGACAATGGACTGCGACAAGTGCGGAGTCTATAAAAACTACATGCTCGGAGAATAATACAAAAACTACAACTACAACTTGCAAATGCACAGTTGTAGCTGTAAAGCTGAGCTACAATACCGCACAAGTAAAATAACGTCGAGTCATAGAGTGCTCAACTAAGAGATACCCTATAGAAGCTGAACTTTATCAAAAATGAGTCGAATTAACGGAAGCATTACCATAACAATTTTAAACACATTTAAATTATTTGCAAATTAAGTTTCAGCTCAAATCAAAGAGGAGTTAGTATTTCTGAATTACACTGGAACAACTTTTTACTGATTATTCTTTAGGAATCATATCTTAACATTAGCTGGAAAAACACTTTTCCGATTACACATTCCAGGGTATACTCAAACCACAAGCTCAACAGAAAAACTTCAACCACACAACTGCATTCAAAGTTGCCTGTGTGTGGCTGTGTGTGTTGTGTGTGTCTCGATGTGTACTTGTGCATTAGTATTGGACAACACAAGACAGGAACAAGGCTTTGTTGCCGGGTGTTAAGAGGGAAGAGGGAGTTGGGTTGGGGTTGGGGATGTGGCACTCGCTGAAGAAGCTTGCCGCATTGTCTACGCGACGACTTGTTAAGCACAGCGTTGCATTCCCTGCTTGCAACACAGCAGCGGCTGCAAGACAATACGACCTGGTTGCTTGTGTCTGGTTGAATGTCTGCGAGTGTCTTGTTGTGTTGTCGTTGTTGTTTGTTTCCTTTGTTGTTTGGCTACAAGGCACAACAACCAGAGAAGTGAAATAAGAAGAATCAAAAATGGACGACATCTGTTGCAAATGTTCGCCTGCCACAAAAAATTATTTTGTAACGAGGCAAAGGAAACAAAACGAATTTGATCTGAATTATTGACTTTAACTTTGAGAAATCCTTTCTAGAGGGATATTTAAATTTGTTTGGCAGACAGCTAGCAGGGAAATAAGGGAAGTGGCAGCTAATTGACTTGTTGCCCCAACAACAGGACATTAATAAACAGCTACGAGGTATCAAAATGTTAATTGCTTTGACCTTTGAACTCCTTTCTGTTGAGCTGCTTAAGTAATTGAGAGATTTCCAAAGTTCCCAACCTTCTGACGCTTCTCTCAACGACACCCTGCGGCGCCAAGCAATCAGTTCTTGCCACAACACTTTCAAAGGAAACCAGGTTTCTGAGAGAAAGATATAGAGACAGAGAGAAAGAGAGTGAGTTTTTATAGAGGCTACAAAAAACAGAAAACAAATTATGCTGTAGCTTACATAAATCATTTAGCAGCACACTGAGTCCATGTGTGGCATGTGACAGGCAGGCAGGAAGGGGATAGGGGGAGGAACACATGCGGCGGCGCTTGGGTCACTTAAAAATTATGACAACCTGCAACGAGCCAAAAACAGAAAAGAAACAGACGGAGACAGAGACAGAGACAGATAGAGGCTGCCATTGTGTTTGGTATGCATGCAACACCAAAAAAGAACCTTGCAACGGCAGCTGGCAAGCAGCCCGGGCAGCCCATTTAATGTCAGTGGCAGTGGCTGTAGCTGTGGCAAGGTAGGGATTTTGGGTCAGGCTGCAAATTCAGACTGCCTACGCCAAATTGGCAGAAGTCAAAAATCCGTTGCACGTAGGACGTAGCCACCTTGGCACCGCCTAAAATGGGACAAGTGGGGCGGGGGCGTAAGGCGTTGGGCGTGGGGCGTGGGGCATGGCACAGTGCCGCTTCAAACAGTTTTGGCAATCGGTAGAGATGTGTGGCGGAGCCAAACGGAACTTTTGGCTCGTTAATACCTTTTGGCAAAAACAACAAATAAAATCTGCCTTAAAAAAAACTGCGGCATCCTTTGGCTTTGTTGCAACATACAAATCACAAAATAGCAAATATTTATAATAAAAAAAAACATAAAAAACAAGAGCAGAATAAATGTATACACATAGATTTCAGCCGAAGACAGGTGAGAGCATAAATGGGAGAAAGAGGGTTTAACTTTGGAAAGAACCTAAAATAGCAGCTGTTGTTGTTGTTACCACGCCCATTTTGCCGCCTTTTGAAAAATAAATTTGCGCAATATTAATTTTCCATCGCTGTGCCTCATAAATTCTGGCTACGAAAAGTTTTTCAACAACATTTTCTTGCCTTTTGCGCCATGAAAAATTCATATGGAAAATGAAGAAGAAATGCGCAGAAAAGTAGGCAACACTTTTTTTACGTTATGCAAAATTGTGCCAAGTCAGCGGCAAAATAATATACATATATAAAATAAAAAGAAAAATAAACAAAGTTTGCGGAAGGGCAGAGAAAGAAGCGAGAGAGGTGAAAGCTTTAACTTTGAAATGCTGTCAAATAAAACGGCGCATAAAATTACAATGTATATCAAATGATTTAATTCGCTGGACACCAACTAAGGTAGGTGCTAAGGGCGTGGCACAGCTGCGCCTGTTGGAAACGAGAGAAAACGCCGACTTCGTTGAGGTAATTACTTTGATGAAAAATGGCAGTTTCAGTGATTAAGCAGCGCGTGTGTAAGTGTATGTGTGTCTGCTACAATTCAGTTGATTACACATACGCCATGTGGAGCCTTTGCAGGAAATTAAGCTGGGCAAAGCGGAAGTCGCTGGCGAAGGCGACAGCACATGTGTGTGAGTTTGCCTCTCTGTGAGTGTATGTGTGTGTATGTATGTTAGCTATAGCCTAATGATGTCAGCCTTGTTTGCAGCAACACGCAGTTGCTGCATTAGTTGTAATTTCTACGGCATTTGCCTTAAACGGTGAATCAAGCTTTAAAAGCAACGCAACAACAACTAGCTAAATTCCCCAAAATGTTGCAGCAACGTGAGTCCTTTGTGTATTTTTAAGTAAATATCGACAAAATATGCCAAGCACATTGCGACGACAGACATGAAAAATCTTGAAAACAAAAAGAATAGAGCAGATTGTGATAAATAAAAGAGAGAGAGAGAGAAAAGAGGAAAAGGGCACGAAAAGAAATTGCGATGGAAACTGCAAGAACAACAACAATGACAATAAATTGCTGCTAAAAATGAGCAATGAGTAATTCATATTGTAAGTTGCAAGCGTTGCAAGCAGCATCAGCATCAGCAGCAACAGAACGAACAATTCAACGGACCATCAATCTTGCAAATAGCTGGGGAATGGTGCCAAAGGGGAAAGGGAGAAGGAGAAATGGTCATAAAGGAGAAGAGGAGGGGGATTCTTCACTTTTGGCGCCGCAGCGTCTGCCTCAATTTGGCAGGACGTGAAACGCGCTTTTATGTGGCTTCTGGGAATTGGTCGACGCAAGGCAAGTCCAGGCGAGGCATGTGGCAGTGTACGAGTAGCATGCCACATTGCGGCAACTACGTGAGCGTTGCGCGTTTGTAATATGCTTGTAAATGCAATAAATTTTGTAAGCTCCACACTGGCCACAAAACTTCAACGTTTCGGACACAAAGTCAGAAGAACAAACTGACGGACGGACGGACGGACAGATGGATCACATCAGCGAGAGGAACCATAAAACGCGTTTTTGATTTGCTAAATTTATGTGGCCACATTAAATCCCAAAGAAGACAGCAGGCGGCAGTCAGTGGGCGTGGCAGCCATAGCAAAAACAGCAACAGGCGACAGGTGTTACAGCTACTTGCTTTTATAGCGTTTGATTGTTGTCCTTTAAGTTTTATTCGCTCGAAACTGTTTTATTTTAAGAACACATTTAACTAATTTCGAATTTGTGGAACAAGTCCAAAACCTCAACCAAGGCTGACTTAAATAAGTTGAGAATTGTCACTATAACTTTTTAAATCCTTCTTCTGATGAAGGCTTACCTATTTAAGGCCATATCTGTCATAAATTTCATAATTTCATTGTCATAAATATAAGAACAGCGAGTCTGCACTCTGGAGCAATATAATCAATACATACATATGTTATTGTTTGCTTAGAAGGAGTCTCCAGTTTTGGTTAACATGATAAGTACTCCAGTTCCAATGTGTCCCATAAATTTCGATATATAAGAAATATCGAAACCAATGATTCTATACGTTTATTTTACTCCTATGAACTACAACCTTTTTCTGAGGAGGTTATTTGCAACAATTTCGATTGTTGCCAATAAAAATTTACAGACATGACTATTCAATGAACCCTTAGTTTAATAAGTGGCTTCGCAAAGTGGTAGCGAATAGATCTAGAGCTTACTGATGTTACTGCAATTACATGATAACCACAAAACTATATGTATATAACATTCTAACTACGAATTCCCTTTGTTGTAAGACCTACGTTTGCGGTACTCTTAGCTTAGAGTCTAGAGTACTCGGTCGGCTACATTTTGTTAGGTTAGCAACCCATTTTTAGTGTATTTCTATCAAAGTGTCTTTTGCGCAGCAGCGCACTTATAAAAGGGGAAAGTCTTAGTTTTTAGCATGTAATTGTTTTATACAGGTACATATTCTTAAATTGGCCAATATGTGGGGTAAGCCAAATAAGTAAATAAAATGCTGGACCAACATGGAATGTAAATATATACAATTTAAGGTGAAATGTATTCAAAATAAAAACTAGCGATCCCGCTAATGTAATTGCGAATGAGAATTTTACACGAGCTAGGCGTGCAACCCTCTGAGTCGAACTGCACCAAATTTGTACATTTATCTGCGGAATATTTCCTTCTGGGTGTGGCTGTCGACTTGTGTCAGGGGCACGAGAGTGAGCATATGGCTGGATACCCCTGGATTAAAAAAAAAGCTTGCTATCCAAATAAAAAGTTACTTAGCACACAGAATTTTTAATAAATATTAATTTTACTAAGAATTTAAAAGTACATTTTTTGTGAGATCAAAAAGAATTTGAATTACCAGCTATCAACAAAATTACAGGTAACATTTATTTGGTTAAAATTGAAACCCCTTTTATCTTATATAGTTTATAATATAATAATATACTTCATTATCTTTTCAAAAATATCAAATATGTAAAAATCTTGATATTTATATGGATATTCGATATTTATATTGATATTTTAATAAATAGATTTCTTTAAAATTAATCGAAGTCCTATGTATCTTGTGGGTTATTATGGGTTAATAGTGATTTTGTTGTAAGAACTTAAAGTATCTCGTATTTAATACTTTGTCTTGCCAAACTTATCCTTACAAAGAACAAAATAAAAACTTTCTAAGCCTTATAAGTGTTTAGAAAATATTGCAGTAGGTTTTCTCAATTTGCCTTTCGAGACAGAGTCCACATAAATACATACATACGTATACCTGCTATTTATAAGAAATGACTTCACCTATATTACATCATCATTGATATTTGAGATGACAATTGCATTTTCACCAATTATATTATATTATATTATATTCTACAACTACAAGCAATGATATGAGTTATATGTTTATTTTTAAACAAACATTAAACACAAGACAAAGAAACTTTTTAAATCCGTGTCTCACAGTCGGTTCCCAACCACTTTTGAAACAGTTCAAACCAAGCATAAAAATAAAATATTAAGCCAAACAGTAAAGTGCGTGGGCGTGACGAGGTGATAAGCATTTATAACATTTTACATTTTAGGCACACGCATTGCATATCAAAGTACCGACCACGCTGACTACGTTGACAAGCTGTTGCTGTGTGTTGTTGTTGGAACTGGAAGCCTATTAGCCAAATTCCTAGGGACGGAAGGTGCCAAACTTTTAAATGTTCTCTTCATCGCTCATCGCACTTCTTCTTTTTGTTTACGTTTTGTTTGCTTTTTGCTCTCTTTATATGTATTATCTCTTCTTTGTTTTTTGTTTCTTTTTTTTTTGTGTGTGATTCTTTATTTGTTTACAGCAGTTTTTATGTATCGCAAATTGCGAATAGCAATGCGAATTCGCATATGCAAAAGCGTACACCAGACATGTGGGTCTGCCTGCCAGCATATGTACATATATTTGTATCCACAAAACAAGTATGTATCTTAAACCGGCTGTGTATCTGTGTTGACGTAATGCCCATGAAAATAACCGCCACAATTTGAGGCAAACAGTCATTTTAGAGCATGTGTTGCCACTTTCAAGTAGCAACAGCCGCAATCATCCATACAAAATGCTGCATGCTAAGTGGCTGCTGTTTTAACGCCCCAAACTATGCAGCGCAAACTAAACTTTACTGAATGCGCACATAAACATTTTAGTTATGCTAAAGAGTGTTTTAGCATCGTAAACTAACAGCTGCTTTGTGGCCCTAAAACGTGTTCAAATTGTACAAACAGTCAGACAAAATGTGGCATCATCATCGCTAAAATTTATCATCAAACTGTTGGCCATCATTAATAACCCTTAAGAAAATTGAAATTCGAAGTAAGTTTCTTTAACTTTGCGAGTCATTGAGCATTATGCAAATTTTAGTTCATGTTGCCTCATTGAAAATTTAATTTCAGCGTGAAACGCTTACGAATGACAAACATAAAGAGAAATGTCAAAAATAAAGGAAAAACATACAAACATACAAAGAAAGCAGAATTGGAAATTAAATAAGGAATGTCCTTTTAGCTCGATATGAAATTTAATTGTAAATAAAAAACAATTACGAATCCACGAGCAAAACAAGAGCTCAATAGCTGACGTATACAAATTCAAATAGTATGGAAAAAAAATTTATAAAAAACTCTAATGGTCTTCAAATGTGTTACAAAGAGATGAAATTAACAAACCAAATGCAAGACACACTCTCTACTCTTGTCAATATATTGAAGTTTGTTATAAATGGATTATAAGTTTCTTGAAGAAGACACAAATAAACCTATATCACGACTAATCCATAAAAGAGCTGAAACAAACAATTGAAGTTCTAACAATACTATCAATTCTCCAGTTGATCTTGTCAATTAAATCTCAAATTGCAGTTATCTAAACTGAAGTGCGGAAAACTATGGCAACGTATGTTATTTATTTATATGTAGAGAAAAAGGAGAGAGAGAGAGAGAGAGAGAGGGAAGGAGAGCTAGTGTTATCTTAAAACAAAAATCATGTAAAATTTTTATTTTTCAATATTTTATTAGCCTTTGCTTTTGGCTACAATAAATTGCAGCAGTTGCGAGTTTGGCTCCAAAAAGAGAAGCATGGACAATAAATAAATATCACAGCCATTACACAGATACAATAGCAACAAATACAGATATAGATACAGATACAATAGTAAGAGATACAGCTGCAAATTGAGTCGCAGATACGAATAGAAATGAAAATACTGTTACAGCAAAGCAACATTGGATGGCACAATAAATAAATCCGTGCAGCGTTTTAAAACAAATCGAAAAAATAAAATCACCCAAAAAACAAGAACAACAACAGCAAACTCGTTCACTATTCGAATTGCAAAACAAAACAACAAAAAACAACAACCGTATAAATATAAAAAGCGAAATAAAATTTGCATTTTTTGTTGTTTAAAGCGTCGTATCAGCAGCGGCACCAACAACAACAACCACAACAATAACAACAACAAAACTATGACTATAGAATATATAGAGGAATGTGCAAAGTCAAAGTCAGAGCGAAATGTTATCGAAATGCTATTGAACACAAGTATCAACTGGCGATAAAGATAGAGCTCAAAGAGAGACATAGAGAGAAGGAGACTCAGGGAAGAGAAGAAAATGCTATTTTCTTATGTGCATATATTTGTATCAAAACATAAGTAAATACTCCTCACACACATATAAGCAATTAAACAAATGTGTATACTAATATATACATACTGCAGCTACATCTGTCTACATATATTTAATATGCGTGTGTACATATTCACTCTAACAATCTTTATAATGGGGTGTATTAAATTGATCAAAAATTAAGATACGATTATCTTTAATTTATCTATTTAGACAAAAGGACAGTCAGAATGATATTTTTTAAGTTTTATACAAAAGAGTTATTTACGATTGTATCACAATCAAACTTGTGTTATTTCTAAATAGAGAAGAAACTTTGATATTAATAAACACAGTATTTGTTAAATTTTTCTTAAATTTAAAATCGATACGGGCTTTAACAGTTTAGAAATTGTTGCTTTCTCTTTCAGTATGAAACAATAAACTATCGAAAAGACTATCGTTGTGGTTAGATATCCTCTAATCTTCTGCACTATATTGCTTATTTTTAGACCCTCTAACTAACTTGGTATGAAGGTTCCCTTATATCTAACGCAGATCAGCTTGATTTAAAATTTTTACACCAGTATGAGTTTTTTTCAGAGTAAGAATCTCCCACAGTTCCACCGTAGCCCTTCCGTTTTTTTTAAATTTTATTTATGTTTGACTTTAACTTTGCGTTTGCGATTTTGTCACTTTTCATTTGTTCTTCTGCATTTGTATATGCTTTTTATCAGATGCAAAGCGAAATTTGTTGGGTTTTCTGCTATTTTATTTTTTTTGCATAAGTAAATATACAAAGACAGATAAGTAAAACAACAAATGCGAATACAAAAACAAATATAAAAGCAAAAGTGTGCTTTCTGCTGTTGTCAACGGTGCGTATGAGCAATGAATAACGCCTCTCTGTAATCTCTTCCCCCTCCCATTATCTCTTATCCATTCTGACTCTTATTCCCTCTCTCCCTCTCTCCCTCTCACTCTCTCTCTTTCTCTCTTTAGCATGGACTGACCCACCCCACTTGCTTCAGTATGTTCTTTTCCTTTGAGTCCTTCTTCTTTTAATCTTTATTTACACTGTTCAACACGTCACAAATCATTTTTATGGCACGCCGCTCTTTCATTTAGCTTTTAAATTTTGCGACCATTTGATTAAGACGGAGTCTTAAATTCTCAGTCCTTCGCTGTTCCTCCTTCCTGCCCCTACCCGTGCCCAGCATAGTATTTCCATTTCCTTATCGGCGTATCAATAAATTAATTCGAAAACTTTTTGCTGCCTCCAATCAATTGCTTTCTCCCGCCACCCGCTCGACCCATTTCCATCCTCACTTTTTTTTTTAATTTTTCGTGCAAATTTCTCTTTCTTTCTCCATCTCTCTCCTCTTTATCGTTCATTTTTTGTGCTCGTCATCGTATCTTGTATCTATAAGTTTGCTGGCTGCTGTCGAGTAATTTGCTTTTTGCTACTTTTTTTTGGTATCGCAGGCTACAAACGACAAACGAGAACGACAACTACAACAACAGTGTGGCAGTAACTCCACAGCTAACCCCCCACTACCAGCTCCTCTCTTAGCTCCACCTCCCTCTCTAAAACACCCCCCCATACATGCCATGGGCTGGTGCCTGGTTCCATCTCTATTTTTGGCTATTGAATTGGTTTCGTGCTCATGCATTTTATATGAAATTGTCTGCATGTCTGTCTGACTTTTTGCCACCCCCGCCCATTGCCACGCCCCTTAATAGCACCAGCTATAGATAGGCGAAAAATGTTTGGCGCTGCAATTAGTGGACAACATTTGTTAACCAACCACCACACTCGAAAGCAGATCCACTGGCAAATGCAGGTATAGCAAGAGACATAAGAGAGCTAGTAACTGGGCTCTTATCTTTATTGCAACCAGAGGATGAGGACGAGAAGGGGGATGAGGAGGAGGAGGAGAAAGAGAAGCAAGAAAATGTGGGTGCCACGGCAGAAATAAAAAAGAAAGAAATGTTAGAAGTAAAACATGCCGAATAAAATGAAGCAAGCGCTTTTTTCTTTTTATTTTTCCTATTTGAAGTAGAATTTTAATCCATGGTTTTTTAATGCGGGCGATAAACTTTTACTACAATTGTCGACAGCCTTTTTCGAGTCAGTATAACTGTATTTTCACATATATATACATATGTATGTGAGTTGGCGCAGACAAGCTCTCCAACTGGTCGTTCAGGTGCTACAGTTTAATTATGTGACGTCGTCGTCGCTTTTGCCGCTTAATGTTTTAATTAAATGTTTTATTAGCACGCTTTTGGGGCACGGCTCGACACAAAAGAGGCAAGACAGAGTGGAAAGGGGGACACGTTGACGTGCCCCCCTTTTTCTGGCTTTACGCGGATCTATGGGAATTGCAGCAAGTTTATGTTGATTTTTAACAGTAGTTGATTGTTATATTGTATCACGAATCATAACAATAATTATGATAATAAATTTTGATATTTAATTTTTCCAACAGATTAATGAAAACGACTAATGTGAAATTAAAATACTTTATGTTAATGAAAGTAGTCTCGACCTTTTTATTTTATTAAACTTGAATAGTAGTTACATTTTCGTGATGTTCACTCAATTTTTTTAAGTTTTAATTACTATCAATTTCGGCATGGGATAAATAAGTTATCTTAAAGCTAGAAAGTAATTCTAGCAAGGCATCGAGAATACCATTTGTTTAATTACTACTTATTTACTTTCAGCTTCTATAATCTCTGGTTTCAAAAGCTAATCATGACTATACAAGAGATTTATGATAATCTTCAATAGTTTTCTGTCAAACAGATTGCCCTACTCATAATAGAGTAAAGAGTATAGAGTATGTTTTGAAAATTATATACTTATTTCACGATTACTTGGTATAAGAGACAAGGCTCTCGCCTACTACTATCAAATAAGTTAAGAAATTGAAAATACTACCAATTTTACTGTATTTATAAAATAAAAATTTTACTTAAGCTTCCTCTTACCCATATTTTTGGAATACGTATGTAGACTTGAAGTTCCATTGAGCTGTTGCTATATTCACATAAACATAAGTGTATACAGAGCGGTAGGAGAGAGTGGGAGCATTCGCTTTGAGGTCGCTTTGTTTTTGATGTTGATTTGAAACTGTATTCAACGCTTGTTCCATTGTGTAAGTCTTTTATCTGCCATCATATGGAATTCTTTTTCATCTTTTAAGGATGTTCCTATGCCATGTCGTTCCGCTGCTGTTTATTGCCTTTTTAAGATGGCTGCGGCTGAGGCTGCAACACGGCCATGTTGTTGCTCTAGCGGTGTGCATGGTCAACAAATCAACATCCGGTTAGCTGATACGTCAAGTCGCCAAGTCGCACAAACATTGCACATATGAGTTGTGTACACATACATAAATACAAGCTCCCCTCTTTCTCTCTCATTTCGATTTATCTCTCCACATCTTGCTGTCTCTGTCTCTGTCTCCGCCTCATTCTTTCGCACTCTTTACGTCTCTGTGTCTGGGCAAGTTGACAGGCAGCATTTGATAACTGTAGCTGCTAACTGCTAGCTGAAGTCGCCTTTATACATACACATGTGTAAACGTGTGCATGAGTGTCTCTGTGTATGTGTGAGTCGTCTGGCCGGCCCCAGTTGTCTCTCTGCATGTGTATGTGTGTCTGCGATAGTCAAGCTTTTTATATTGAGTGAGTAACGCGTTGTCGTTAACTTTTTGGCGACTTTTAGCACAGATAGGCGTCGGCTTTTTGACATTTTTTTCTTGTTATTGTTTTCATTTTTTTTTTTTTGATTTTTAATTTTCAGATAATTCACTTTTGCTTAACCACATTTAGCACTGCTTTGTCTTTGTTTCTTGGCACCAAGTGCTCGCTCTGTATATGTGAGTTTGTTATGTGAGAAAATGTATTATTTGGCTGAGTGGAAATTGACAATTGAATTTAGCGTTAGGTGACCGGCACAGACGAGACGCGCAGCACGAATGAATGAAGTTGGCGAACAAACGACATTGCGAAGCTTCCAGACGCAGCAGCAGCAGCGGCAGCGGAGTAAAGCAGAGCAGTAGCAGCGTCGATGACAAGACACGAATGCAAAACGACACGAAGCAACCCGAGTCAGCCAGAAATCTAAATGCTTTTGTTGACTTGCTCTCTCTCGTTCTCGTCATGTTTGTTGCTCACGCGTGTAGGTCGTCTAGAGGCCGTTTGTGCTGCCATTTCTTAACTTTTCTCTTTGGAGGCCACTTACTTTGCTCTTTGCTTGGCGCTCGCTCTCACTCGCGCGCTCAATTGCAAATTCTTTGCCTGCTCAAAACTGCAAATCAAAGTCGAGGTCGTTGTACGAATGAAAGAATGTCGGCATGTGTTGTTGTTGTCGCTGTCGCCGTCGCTGCTGGCGTCTGTAACGGCGCTGTCGCTGTCGCTAGAACTGCTTGCTGCGCTGATGTTTAATGCTTGGTCCGATCCGCCATTGTAGTTGTAACTGTGCCGCACTGCGCCTTCTGCCCATGCACTCTCTTCGGTCGCTGCATTATGCTGCTTTTGTCTGTCTATCTACATACATCTCTCTCTCACTCGCTCTTTTACTGTGTGTGTGTGTGTTCACGGCATGCCTTAACTTGGCTTTCTTTTGAATAATGTTGCTTCATGCTTTCGCAGTCTTGGTCTTCATCTGCCTTCGTCTGTCTGTGCAGTTGTCTGCTAGGCAAAAATGCTGTTACTTTTTATGTGCACTCTCTTACTCCCACTCCCCCTTACCATTAACATTACCCCCACCATCCTCACAATCGGTGCTTCATTCACTACCCTTCGGCCTAGGCACTCCTTTTGGAATTTTGTTAGACCGTCGTCGCTCGCAGCCCATTTTTACTTATTTTTACTACATTTTTAATACCTTTTCGGCTGTTGGTTGCTCGCTTACAAGTAACGGGATACGGGAGGGGAATTCTTTTTTGGGTTTGTTTGTGCGCCGCTTTCGCGCGTTTGTAATAAAAACTCGTTATAAGTAGAAATTCTTTACTTTTTTCTTTTACTTCTCTTTTTTTGCTCATTTTTTCAACATTTTTTTTGCTAGTTCACCTGCCTACTTTTCCTTCCCGACCCTGCCCTCCCCCACTGTCATGGGTTGGCACACTCATCTATTTCCATTTTTTAAGCACTCTTTGCGGCCACTTTTCTTTATTATGATTTTTTCCCTTGTTTCTTTTCTCCTTTTTGCTGCTGTTCCATGACAAATGTGAGAACCGCTTGTGGCAAAAAAGGTTTGCTCAGTCGGCTAAAACGCTTAGAAGTTAGCTCGACTGGCTAACGCCCCCCAAAATCCCGTCTACCTCAATCTCTCTCCGTCCCCGTCCCCTATCCTCGCCTTCACCTTTCCAGTCATGGTTAGCCAACACTCTATTGGCCCCAGCAAGGCGCATACTCAATTATTAGGCCAGTTGGCAAGCTAATTTGCTTATCAGCAAATGCAATTGAGAAAGCACCTCAGGGGTCGAGAGGATGGACGCGAGGGTACAGAAAGGGGGTGATAAGGAGGCTTTGTTATGGCCTCAAAATGCGCGCCAAATAAAATTGTCATTTGGATTGCAGCAGTAGCTGATAACAATTTCCATCTCTCACTTTTCTATTCTCTCATTTCTTATTCTCATTCCTAAGTCTACCCTTCATAACTATTCACTTTTCTATTCTCTCATTCCTTATTCTCATTCCTAAGTCTACCCTTCATAACTATTCACACGCAGATAAGATTTTTAAGAGAAAAGAAACAACTTGAAATTTGTTTTAACTTCTAAAAACTGCAATTCATTGCCAAAGAAAAAAACACAGGGAAAACTGGAAATCAAAGACGCGAAAAACTCGTGAAACCAAACTATTTAACACCATTTAT
The DNA here is from genome assembly GCA_035044365.1 of Drosophila neotestacea. Classification (NCBI taxonomy): domain Eukaryota; kingdom Metazoa; phylum Arthropoda; class Insecta; order Diptera; family Drosophilidae; genus Drosophila; species Drosophila neotestacea. Next base: position 40,270 of record JAWNMD010000536.1, on the reverse strand, counting down.
CGCAAACTATCAACAAATACAAAATGATTAGACAAAAAACCTGCTGGTGATTGGTGACCAGCTGCTATTTTACCAATTAAAAAAAAACAAAAAACAAAAACAATTCTCTATTCCAATAAACAAATGTGATATTTTCGTATTAGCTAAAAACCATTTAATAGCAATATTTACTTAAATTTTAAAGGAAACTTTATTTTTTAAGTGTTTTCGAGTAAGATTTTGATTATTGTCAACAAATTGAAATAGCCCTAACCTAACCTAATTTCTATATTTAAAAGTTATCTAAATTCTTTTGATTTCTGATTGGAACAATCAATAAAATGTATTTTTAAAGTGTGTTTTCTTAGATGATATTTCTCGACCAAATAAGATATCTTTCTTTCAATCAGTCCATATTTTGCCAACAGGCCTCACCTGAGTTTCAGAGATCAGTTGAACATATCAGATCACATCATATACAATTTCAATATCATGTTATTAACACTCACCTGTAAGAACCTGCTTTATTAATTGTGTTACATTAAGAAATTTTCAACGATTGCATTTATATTTCTATGTTTAGATTAAAAGTCTTTCATTACTTGTTTATGGCAAAAACGGCACAACGACGAAATGGAAATGTATTTACGATGAAATTGATTTCAGTGCTCGCGTTACACGTTTAACATATGAGAAGTCCGCATTTGTATATAATAAACGTATTGTTATGTATTTATATAGTAGATACATATATGTACACATGTAGGTATTTCTTACATATGAATTTATTTATTTGCAGTATTTTATTTACAAACTTTTATCACTCGCCTCGAATTATGCTGATCACTTGAAACTTTTTAAATTTGACGAAAATTCATAAATGCTGACTTGGCAGAACTAAACGATTGTCTGTCACAGTAAATGTTAGACAGTGCGTATGCGCAACGTTTCGCAACGATTATAAAATCTCTGATACGTGCATGTCGAACTTGACGACCGTTTCGGCTGAGCTGCCAAACTCGACTGCTTGCAAGTGTGTGGCTGCTGCTAATTGTGCTGCCTTTGCCTCTGCTTCTGCCGTTCAGTTAACTGCACTTGGAATTTGGATTGAACTGAACTGTCGCCGTTGGGCAACCGCAGCTGGCGAATGTTGCGTTTCAACTGAATGCTTACTTTACGGGGACTTGCCCAACGAGAACTGGTGTGTGCATTTACGACCTGGGCAAACTCCAAGTGCAGCAGCAGTGACTGGATTGACTGTGACTGTGACAGCGACTGCGACGCAGCTTAACAGCTGGTGAAGGTGAAGGTGGCCCCTGTGAACGCCAATCAATGAGAGCGAGAGAGAGCGCTATGCTGCGTCGGCGCTCTGCTCTGCCATTAGTGCTGCTGCTGCTTCTGCTGCTGCTGCTGCCTGCATTGCAAAAGAGTCCGAAGAAGGCTCCGGGTGTGGAGCCGAGCATCGGGCGCCAGACTATGACGACGACGACGACGACTTACCGTTGAGTGCATTGGCATAGTAAACTTTACACGAAGTGCCGACGATGTCTGCAGTAAAGTTACACGCATTGAGAGAGCAGCCGACTCTCTCTCTCTCATTTGCATTGTTGTTGTTGTAGCCGAGTGCCGTTAGATGCGCACTTGACGATTCGTCGTTTTTGTAATCGTTGCTCATCAACAAGTCAGCGACTGCAACAACAATTTTGAACAAAGGAATTCCCACGAATTGAAGTCGTCTTTGACTTCGCTGCCAACAGCAGCAGCAGTAACAAAATTCTTAAACATATTAAAAGAATTTTACGATCAGTTTGCAAACAGTTAAGTAAATATTAAAAATATAACAAATGCAGCGTCGCAACGAAAAATTCAGCAACAGAGAGCTAGTAAGAGAGAGAGAGAGAGAGGCATAGGGTCAGAGAGAGAAAGAGATAGAGAAAGAGAGGGACACAATGTTGCTGGCGCCAGCAGCGGAAGTAAACGGAAAGCTTCAATTTAGCCGGCATTTTGCAGTGCATCCGCTCGGCTGAGCAGAGCAGTCGACTGCGAACTCCTGGGGTGGTCTGACAAAGAGAGCGGCGAATTCGAGAGAGCGAGCGAGAGAGAGAATGAGAGCACAGACAGGACTTAAGAGCATCTAGTGTTGTTCTCTTTGCTGGTACGTGAGGCAGGTCAGTTTTCGACATGATTGTGCCCGCAGCGACGCTTTGCCAGCTGACGATGCTGCCACACGACGCGTTTTCGACGCGGCGCTCAGATTTCGATAGACAGCAGCAGCAGCCCGACGACAGGAGCTGCCCTCTCGGCGCATTATTAGATTTATCGTGTTTTAGCGCTTAAGCAGATGCCCCATCAGCCCCCCCGCCATCCACCCCTCTACCGCTTCCCTTCCTCACCACATACAGCCACTGACCATAAAGTGGGACTGCGATTCGCGACGACTGGGCACATTTTATGGCTGCTACATCCACTGGTGTTGCTGCCACTGCCACTGCCACTGCCACTTGTCCTTTTTGCTCAGAGCTCCTGCGGGCTCTTTTCTCATCATTATTTGCGCCTGAATTTTCTTTAGCTTTTCTTTTTGATTTTCTTTCCCGTGCAGTTTATGTTCGGCGCTGACTTTTCATTATTATTATTAGCACATCTTGAGTTGAGCAGCTCCTTAACAGAATATAGTATATGTATCTCTTACTCTCCATCTCCCTTGCTATGAGTGTGCAATTGGCATGCAAATATATTTAATTAGCTGACTGAATTCTCAAGCTGTTGCCAGGCGTTGAAGATTCGCTTCAACTTATTTTGGCTTTAATTTTGTGGCATGCAACACGACGAATACCACGACAGCCAGACAACAGCAATTAAATTACAAACCAATTTCAGACTTGCCAAAAACTTTTCACTCCAAATTATTATTAAATTTGTGCACAAAACACACACACACATTTACAAACTGCATACATATGCAAATATCTAACACCTACTCACATGGCAGCACACCCACACAAACACACACATTGACTATTTTCCACACATGTCGCCTTTTAACCGCGCACAATTTTCATATGCCAAAAATACTAAATATTCGATATGACCAAAAATATGCAAATATTTATACACTGAGCCAAATTACTTATTTTAAGAGCAAGGCAATATATTTATGTTTTATTGATCGGTTCTTTCAAATAAAAACCGTTGTAGATTTGACACTAGTAAAAACATCAATTTCTTTACTGATGGTCCGTTTTTGTGTGCCACTTTCTGAGCTATGGAAAATTTTGACATTTTGTTTTCACAGAATCTGCTCACACTCTGTAGAATTTCGTAAAAAAAAATGTATGTATGTATCTAGTAGGCGACGACTGACCGAAGCAAAAAGCCCGGCAATAGAACGTGTCCTGTTTAAATTTTTTTAAATTATTATTTTTTTAAGGTATTAAAAAGGCGTATAATACATTTTAAACGAATTTATAAATTTTAGAAAATACAAAAATAATAAATAGTTTTGTAAAAACTCGAATAAAATGAACAGCAGCAGATTTTCTTACTTCGAAAAACTGTACGAAAAAGTAAAATCTCCGACATTTGAGGAACAGCAACATTTAGAACAGTTGTTTTCAAAAGCAATTGTAGGCAAAAGATTTTGAGCTTTGTGGAACACTCCTGTATATTAGATTTTTCTCTGGGTGTTCAAGTATACTTACATACATAGTTATATGTACATATTCCTATTTCCATATCTATAATTAAGTCTTGAACTACCACTATCTTTATTTAACACTTGATTCGCATTTCTCTTTTAATCCATGCAATTTTTCTGAGTGTATCTCGAAATATCGCGGTGTTTGTGTTAGATTGGAGGATTGCAAACTGCATTTCAGATATTTTGTCGCTAAATTGAGTTCCGGCCTTACGATATTTCGATGTTTTTATAGGAATTTTGTTTGGTGTTCCGGAAAATTGCTAGCAATTAAACCAAAAATTATGTTGCCAAAATAACAGCAGCAGCAACAAGAAGTTGGCAGCAATTAACAATGGAAAAAGAAATAAATTATTTAAAATTTTTGGCATTGCCATTAACACAAAGCGGAGCAATTGCCAGGCTCAAATAAATCAGATAGAAAGAGAGAGAGATCTACCGCTAAAGAAGAAGAAATAAATGTAATATGTATGTATGTATGCATAAATATTTTTAATTTATTTGTAAAATATTTAATGTGCAACTAATGGTAGCAACATCGCATTTGGTGTTTCGCTAGCCACCAGAGTTTAAATTAAACATTAAAACGATGCTAATCAGACGATCCCCTGGCAATTTCATTCATACTCACTATGCTAAAAGCCTGCATTAAAGTTATGCATCGCGCCAAAAATATGCGCAAAATATTCAAATGCATCTAAATAAATATGAGAATTTTATAATATGACAAAAATTCACAAAAGATATGCGACAACAACAACATCAACAACTAAAACAACAACAAAATCAACAATCTAAACTAAAAAGAGGTGAACAATTTTAGAGTCGACTGTTAAATATCCCGTAATAATAAAAAATGTAGCATTGTTATCATTTGCATTATCAATAGTCCACAGGCATCAGACGGAACTTCGTTTTCCGATTTCCCTTGCCAACATGAAAAACTAAGTGGCAACATCAGACATTTACTCTATACACCAAACAATATTCCATTGGACTGACGCGTTTTATTGTTATCATTAGCATTATCAATAAAATTAGCAGCAGCATCAGCATTAGTAATAAGCATTGACGTTACCATTTTGTAATTACAGGGTAACTAAAATATCATACAATGAACAGTGTGACACGCAGTCGTAATATGCCAAAGGATTAACTTTGATCAGATGCAAATGAGGGGTCAGAACGGACGCCATCCAGGGACGCGGTTGTAGCACAAATTGAGCTAATTGCACACTATATCTATTCTCCCCTCCAAACAGGGAGAGTTCCTAGGTGGGTAGAGACGGTAAAGGCCATCGCTAAAGGACACAGACATTAATAGCCGCATTAGCATAAAGTGTCAGGCATTGTCAGCCTTTCCACCATAGGCACCAGAAGCGACTCAGTTTTCAGCGGTTCCCTTGCCAACAGGAAAAATCAAATTGCAATATCAGACATTTACTCTATACACCAGACGATATTCCATTTGATTGACATGTCATTCACTCCAATTGACTTCAATTATGCAAACAGTGTGACAAAGATAGATAAATAGCGAGGGTTAGAATAGAAGGTGAAGAAAGTGGTTAACAAGTACTCAGTTGTAAGCACTATCAATGACGTTGAAGGTCTTCCTCAAAGCCACTTCAAAAGCCGATCAAAGTCATAGACCATAAAACGCTTAATTTAGTCAATTGTAAATAATAAATTACAAAAATAAATGTTTAAAGTTTCTACATTTTAAGGACCGATTTCTCATCTTGCCTATTGCCTTATAGGGTAGATGAACCTGTCGATAAGAGAAATTTGGTTTTCTTGCCATAAATTTAGTCCCAGCCTCTAGATAACTTACAGGGATGATAATCCCTTCTTAACGTTAGCCTAATCAGTTAAAGTTTCAGTGTTAAAATAGCTGCTTATATATAGAGCCGACGTAAAAAAAATTTTACAAACCTGAGATCTAAAAACCCATAAGCAAGAAAGCTTGATTGAAGCAACATTGAAGATCAATTTTTGGTGAACGCATTGCACTCAAAAATTTTTGTAGACCTAGTACTTTAAAAAAGTACAAATGGGTCTATTAAGTTTGTGCAAAACAAAAATGTGCGTAACAGGCAGAAGGAGGCGTGGCAGACCCCATAAAGTATATATATTCTTGATCAGCATCAACAGCCGAGTCGATATAGCCATGTCCGTCTGTCTGTCCGTCTGTCTGTCCCTTTTTTGAACACCTATATCTCCAGAGACTATAAGAGCTAGAGCCACCAAATTTAGCATGAAGGTTCATCTGTATATCGCATTGATGAAGTTTGTTTTAGAATGTTGCCACGCCCCCTCCGCCCCCGTAAATTTTAAACAAAATTTCAAAGTCGATTAACGAAAGCACCTTTAATGCTAGCGATATGATTTTTTTCACACATGATAAACTTTATAGTCCAATGCTGTCCTGAAAGTTTTATCCGGATCGGATAATAAACGGATAGTATACGGCTGATCGAAATTTCGAAAATATGAACACCTAGATCTCAGAGACTATAACAGCTAGAGACATCAAATTTGGTATGTAGGTTCATCTATATCTCCCATTGATCAAGTTTGTTTTAGATTTTTGCCACGCCCCCTCCGCCTCCGGAAATTGAAATACAAAATTTCAAAGTAGAACTGAAGGAGCCCCTTTAATGTTAGCGACTTCATTATTGGTATATATAATATACACTATGGTCCAAACCTGTCCAGAAAATTTCATTCCAATCGGATGATAAACACGGAAGTTATTCAACTAACAATGTTAAAGGCAAAAGGAAGAAGAAGAGACGTTAGCGACCTCTGTGTTTATTAACTTCGTAGTGGCGCCATCTATTGTTTGGTACGCATTATTGAAGAACAATCAATAGTGAACGGTTTGCACTCAAAAAGTACTGGGTCTCCTACTGTCGAGCTTGCTCCACTGTAGCTTACTGTATTTTTAATTGCTGACTTTCACCAATTTTACCACTGTAGGTCTTCTACTGTCGAGCTTGCTCCACTCTAGCTTACTGCATTTTTATTATATCTCAAAGACTAAAGCTGATACAAATAATCTAACTTTAGATCTGAAATGTGCCCACCCAAATAAAGCCTAATATTAGTCATTACATTTCATGCAACAAAAATGCTGTTCCCTTGTGTTATCGTTGCCTTGCCTCTATCTAAATATCATCTAAATCATCTGCTAAAAATAATTTAAGAGGGCGTAGCCTTAATCTTTGCCCCGGGTGAAACCTTTTCTTGCCGCGGCGCTGCACACACACCCGAGCATCGACAAGGACACAATTAGCACAGAATCCTTATCCAATATCCGTTTATTACTTGAGTACCTTAGAATAAAGTAGTTTCTGGTCCAACAATTGTAGCTCTGTTACCTTTCGGGCTGTGCTGTTAATTGATTTGCATTTTTTAATTACCAAAACCAGCTTAATATAAAAAAGTATCTCTGGAGAGGTGACTGAGTGTGTGAGGGCGTGGTTGTGGAATAATACTGAACTGAGGAAAACCGCTAAACGCGGGCTAAATGTGGTTCAGCTTTTTGGGGCAACTGTATGAAGTGCGGTCGCTGAGTGGGTGGTTGTTGGGTGTTGAAAGTGGTGCTTAGGCAAAACCATGTGTTTAGATAGTTGCACAGCTGCTCAAATTGTGACTGCCTCTGTTTGGGGCAGGCAGCAAGGAGCAAGGGGCAAGTGGCTAGAAGCAGGTGGAGACTATTCTAAACATATTTTGGGTGTTTTTCCGAATCTTTTTCTTTGTTTTTGCGTGCAACGCAGATAGGTAAACACGTGTAGCTCTAAAGTGTGACGCATGAGTGTGTGTGGCATGTATGGTGTGTGGCGTGTGTGGCACCCACGTCTGCGGCAAACCGTGCAAACAACGGTTTAAGATGATTAAGTGCTTTTCTGCCCACAACTTGTGTGGCTAGCTCAGCGACTCAGTTGCCTCTTATTGCCAGTTGTTGTTGTTGCTGTTGTTGTTGTTGTTGTTGTTGTTGTTGTTGTTGTTGTTCCTGCGACTGTTGCAAGTTTTCATTTTCTGAAATGTACACAAGGCGCCTACACAAAACTCCCCAAAAATGCTGCAACAAAAATTTTTTCAATTTTAGTCTTCCTTTTTTACCCCCAACATTTTCTATTGTTGTTGTGAAAATGTAATTTCCATATGTTTGTATGCTGGCAGCTGGCGGTAAACTGGCAACCAACTAAAATTTCTGCTGATCTGCGGCTTTTGAAAACAACCAAAGACACACAGAAACCCCCCCAAACTTCTGCCCACATCCCTTCCACTCTTCCTCTGCTACTTTACCCATTTTGTGCTGATTTGTTTATATTTGCATTGAATCTTCTACGTTTTCAGTGTGTCAAGTTTTGTGGTTGCCTGTTAACCCATTTGATGTGCTCGACATTGAAGTGCACACATATACACGCACATCCACATACACATATGCTAAACCCTTGCACCCTCACGTCTGTTTTGAGAAGATTAAGTATACGTCAAGTTGCACACGCCGTGTAGCGTTTTTCAATTAGCGTCGACTTCTTGCTGCTCACTTTCCTACTCCCACAGCACACACAAACACATAAGCCCACACATACACATACACACACTAACACTCACAATCAGACAACAAGTTGCGTATGACAGCTGACAGGTATCATTTTAACATTAGCTTTGGCATTGTGGCTAACTGTGCTGTCATTAAGCCAAACACCTTTGCTATCCTTCCTTTCCTTTCAACCGCTTAAAAATTTGCTTGAATATAACGCTCGTTGAGCATTATTTGCACCTAGTGAATGTTTTTATAAGGAGATTTTTAATATGTATTACTTATTTACAAAATATTTATTATTTACAAGTTTTTAAATCGTCAATATATAAGATACAGTTGAAAGAGACAGAGACACAAAAAGAACCAGTAAATTTCTACGATCTATGCTTATGTTTTGTATACAAGAAACTTCAAGAAGGAACAGAACAAGCAGTGTTAATAATCAAAGAGAAGGGCTGTAAGCCCCGTTTGAAAATGTTTATCAGTTGGCAAAAGTGGACAAATTATTGCAATTATGAAATTGAAGTTACTTTAAATGAAATTCTGAAAGAACCATAACACTAGAAGTTCCAGAAATCTAGAGACTTGAGTTGCGGCATGTATGATACTTGCAGGGAACCTGATGTACCGTAAAAATTTGATGAAAAGCACGGAACGTATTCAAAATAACACAAATAGATATATGTACATATAAATATAAGTACATTGTTGGTTTATATTTAAGGCAATTTTCGCAATGGAAAACAAGTAATTTCCTTAGATTTCAATATGATAAGCTCTATCAGGGAATCATTTGTTTATTGCCAGGAGCAACAGTTGCCTCTTGGCGACATCTTCTGAGGCTCCACAATAAGTTAGCTCCTTGCCTGGGTGATGCCAGGCAAAAATAGGAATATGAGAAAAATGGAAAATGCTTTGCATATTGTGTTCAGAGTTGCCTAAGGAAAAGGGAGCAATGTCGAAAAGTTGCCGCAACTCTTTGAATTTTGAACTCAGTTGAGTGGAGGCCAAAAGAAAATAAGTTTTAAGAATAAGTTTGACTAGCAAATACCCTAGGGTGAAAAGTGTATTTAAAGAGAAGATACAAAAACTGGGTTAAGTCAACAATGCAAAGATGCAGTTGAGGCAATTATATTTTTCACCATTAAAAAGGTATTAATGATAATTATTTGGTTAATGATAGGCATTCCCTACACCATCTTACCCAGGGTATATACAACTTGCGCTGAGTGGAAGCCGCGTCGCATTTCAGCAGGAAAACAACTAAAAGTCAAATAAACAATTCAACTTAACGCTGTCAACGAAGGAAGAAGCTGGCAACGAGCATCATCATCGCTCATAATACAAAACAGCCAAGTGAACGAAGAGGACGACAAGCAGCAGCAGCAGCAGCAGCAGCAGGAGCTGAAGCAACAGCCAAGGAGACTGTGACTCCTGCGTCCTGCCATAGTTTCATATTTCGCTGCCTTTTGCATGTTTTATTTATTGTTCAGCGTCGAGTCGAGACTGAGACTGAGACGAAGACGAAAACGGAGACGAAGACCCAGACTTGGGCAGCAGCAGAGTCCTTCGGCAAAAGGTTACAACTCTTGACTTTAATTGTTAACAAGTGACTGCTGCGAGCTTAAATTATTGAATGCCAGAAGCGGAAGACATTCATCTTAGTGGCGCATCTTGTTGCTAGCATTCTATGAAAAATGTTGCAATCATATTTCAAAAATGTTCTAATGTAAATTTTTTGCAAGTCAACGCAACGCACCGCATCGCAACCAATACATATGTACATATATCCTGCTTAAGAATTTTGTTAAAAGATGATATATGGTGTGTGCCTGTGTGTATGTTTGTGGAAGGCTACTTGCAACCACTTGGTTGCCTTGATTAAAGCGCAACATTTTGTGGCATTAACACTACGAATGAGGTCAGTAAAACAGCTTAAACAGCTGGCAAGACTGTCAGGCAGCTTGCAGCTAATAGCCAACGGTGTGGCATGCATATTAGAGAAGAGGCAACAACAGCATCAGTTGCTGTGGCAGTAACATCATTAGTCTTCATCACCATCTGCGCAGTGATGTCCTCAGACATGTGATGGGCCTGCGCTGCGTATACGTAACGTGCGATATTTCATGACGACTTACAAGAGTTTCCCACACACACACACAAAGGTGAAGAGCACAGAAAGGAAGAAAAGTAAAGATAGAGCAAGAAAGATATCGAGTGAGAGGAACAGAGACACTAAGAGTGGGCTGCAAGCAAAAATACTCGTACTCTGACACCTTCTGCACTCAAACAAACACAAAGCAAACAAGTCAGAGTGCTTGTTGGTCCAACAAAAGCGACTAGTGGATACCCCGTTTCCTGTTACCCTGTACTATATTTATTATAATTCTGAGCAGAACGCTTGTCTCGGTACCATGCTAAGATATTTGATAAACGATCAACTTTCAAAGTTCTTTTCAGAGCTTTTTCTAGATTTTAAGTTAAAAATGTCGATATGCATATGTGCTTAGGGTAAATGACTAACACTGCGATCGGTAAGATTATATAGCGTAAATCGAAAACAATGGTTACCTAAACTATACTGATGACAAGTTTTTACAACTTTAGAGATTTCAAAACCCAACCGTATTTCTGTAATTCTCCAAACAGTATTTCTGCAATTTAGGAGATTTAATTTTTGAACATATTTTCAGATACAAATAAATTGGCTACCGTTAATTTTTTTAAATTACTAATGAGTGATAATATTATTAGTTAGTTAACTAGTTAATTAAAAAATTTGTTTTTATTGCTGTATTCAAGTTTGAAATCAATTATATTTATTTCAATAAATTTTAGCCGTTATCAAATCCCTCAGTAAATATTTTAGCAATTTTAAAGTTTAAGTAATCTTAATAATGCCTGTGGATTGCTTTTGACTTGTTGAAGACTTTAACATGAATGACTATAAACTTTTCTAATGCTTTTATTATTATTATCAGAGTTGTGTTCCGCTTTCTGTAGAATATATCATTCGATAAGATATGCTCCACACGAATATGCTGCTTTATAGGGTGTTAAAAAGGTAAAAAAGTGAAAAAGTTTGCCTTCAATTAACTTTGATGTGTTGAAATTCAGCCGCAGGCTCGAAAATAATTAATTGTTGTTATGTGTGCGTTGTTTGTGTATTATGTGTATGCAAGTGTGTGTGAGTATTTGTTGTGTGAGGTGTTTGGGGGAAAAATTGTGTTGAGTCTTTACACTCTTGACGTTGTCGTCTGACTTTGTTGTCAAGTGCGACGCGCATTGTGTTGCAAATTTGTGTGGCAGCTGCAAGAGTTAAATTTAAACCAACTGCTGTTGCTTTTGGTCAATGAATCATGAATTGCCATGGCCAGGACATGGCTAGGACGACCACGAGAGCAAGTACGAGGACTAGGACACGATATCAATGCAAATTGAAGTGACCAACGTGGCGCTGCCCAATTGACGAGCTGACATCATGGACAAACGGGAAGTTTCGGGGAGTCAAGGGGCGTTACAACGGTGTCCAAGTCACATTTGAAATTCAATGAATTTTTACCCAGCGAAATTTTGCGGCTTAGATGAATAACAGCAGCAACAAATTCCTGAGTCCTGGCACCCAGGCATCTACCTAACTTCCTGCACATGCCAATTGGCTAGTTAAAGGGAAAAGCAAAGCAATGCCACATGCCACTAGCCACATGCCACAGCGTCGCTGTTGCATTATGAATGATTCGGTCAGCAAATTGCCACAAACTGTTTGCAGTTTAAGTTGAATTCAATTTCGGTTGCGACTTCTGACGAATGTCCTTAAAAAATCCCATAAATTCGACTTTCAGCAGACGTCGACAGTAAATTGCGCTAATTATCCTAAGTGCAAAAAAAGGACACAACTTACTCTCCCGACAAAGATGAAGAAGGGGAAAAGAACAAGACGATGCGAAGAAGCAGCAACAAAAGCAACTTTTATTTTATAATATATTTTAGAATTAAATATGCAAATGATTCATTCGAGCAAGTTTAATATTTGACAGATCATTTACAAAATAATATTTAAATATAATGTCTTGAAGTGAAATGAAACTTTAATAGTTTAATGTTAGTTCGTTTATTATGTTTTATTTAAATAATTCTTTTTTTGCAAATCTATAGAAACCTGAAACTATTAAAGACATAAATTTAATTGGGTAATATTATACTTGATTGTCAAATACCAAATAATAAGGATTAAATAAAAATGAAACTAATGTCTACTTATATCATCTAACACCATAAAAATTTGATCTGTTTCAGCACTTAAGCTTTAAATCTAGTATTTCTGCTTGAGTTAAAGCTAACTTGTGGAAGTTGAATTACGCTGAGACTTGAGTATATACATATGTATATGTAGAAATGTTTTCCTCTCAAAAAATTGTATGCAAATCTCATAAATATTCCCATACATTTTGTAGGCCAATAAACAAAGTGGTCAACTTGGCCAAGTCGTCTTGCTGTGGAGTCATCTTGATGATGCCCCCCAGGAATTGACAGCTCAACGAACAGAGGAAGAAGAACCAAAGCCAAAGCAAAGGCCGAGCTGGGACAACACTGCTTATACGCAATAAAACAATTAGCAAAAGCTGCAAATGCAATTTGACAGGCATCGAGAGCGTAAATTGTATCCATGCTAAAAGCTGCAAATTCCACAAGGAACCCAAAACAAATTGAAATTAATTTGATATCTGAATTTGATATCGGGGAGAAGGATGAGAAAAGACAAGACATTGCGTATGTACACGTACGTATGTGAAAATTCCCCAAACATTCGACGAGTATTTTCCAAACAACTTGTCAAGATGCCCAATTAATAAATCAATTCGAATCGATGCAACGTCGAACTTCTTTCTCCTATTTAATTTTGCATTTATTTGCCTGTCACGCAGACACACAGACACTTCACACGAAAGATATAAATCAAGTGCCTAGATTCAACAATTGTCCCCTGTCTCTTTCATTAGTCCGCAATTCAACCAATCATAGAACTCACCTGGCCAAGAAAACTAAAGAAAATGCAATTAGGAAATAAACGAGAAATAAACGTGAAGTGAAAATGAACTAAAGACTTTAAGGTCTTTGAAAGTATCTCCCAGTGGAGGTAATACTTACCATTTTAAAATATATTATTCTTTTTTATAAAAAAATGGTTTGACATAGTGTTGTTGGTTTCGGAGAGTCTATCTTTAAAGATTTGTTTAGTGCAGGTCATATTCTAACTCAACACTAAATACTTAAGTTTGGTTGATTCTTGTAAATATAAGAGTTTTAGACTTAAATAGAACTTACTTAAGTGTAACTGTTGTCAATATTGTTGTTGTTGCTGTGGCATTCATGCAAGACACGCTCAAGTTGGCAAAAGAACACAAACAAAAATCATTTGGTTATTTTCGGACGTAAGACGCAACTATAAACAGTTAGGCCCAAACTGTTTTTTGTTAAAGAGGTAGCGTTTCTGCAGGTAAATGAACTAAAAGTTTCAAAACGCTGCGTGGTAACAACAACAATAACAAAAGTAACAACGCCAACAACAATAAGGCAGCAAGTGATCAGTGAGCGAAGTTAGCGAAAAAGTATTAGAGAGATATAGAAAGGGAGAAAAAAAGAGATGGGATGAGAGTAAGATAGAGAGATATTAAAGGAGAGAGGGAGAAGAAGTAGAGAATTAAAAGGGATTACTAAAGTGTAGTAGTTGTTAATATACGATACCGAGGCACATTTAAAAGAGAGTTTATGTAGCATACATTGAATGTAATTTAGTGCCTTGGAAATTTTCAATAAAAATTAATACATTTTTATTTAAAAAAACTTTCAGATTTAGCAAGAAAAAGCTTATTTACTTATTATAATTAATACACAATTTTTCTCACTTTGCTTCCTGTCTTAAATAACAGTACCATTTTAAAAAGTAATTTTAAATTAAATATTTATTTTAACATACATATGTATATAACAGAAAGTTAAATCAAAACATAGTTAACTTATTTGTAATTTCCATTAAACATATTCAATTCTCTCTTCTGTAGACCAAACAACTCAAAATTTACAAATGTAGACACATTAATTCATGATCATGAGGGCTACATTTAAATACGATTGATTTTATTATTAGTAGTTTAACTACGATGTATTTGGCGCTGCCGACGTCGACGCAACGTGGCGGCTGCGCAGTCGCAGCTGAGCAGCTGATCAGCTGAGAGTCAGCGCCATTTCTTATGCAATCATTGAACGGTAAAAAGCATTCGCTGTTTGCTCTGGACATTGTCCAGCTCTTGGAGACGGCGACTGCATCGTTTGATTGGCCAAGCGGCAACAAAAAACAAAAGCAAAAAAATCAAAAAAATAACAAAAAAGAAAAATAAGAAGAAATATTAAAAAATGGCCTGCAACTTAAAGTGTTAAGTGGTACGCCTCGTCGGCGTCAATTTGGCCGCAGAAGTAACTACAGTATAACCTCGATAAGGATAGAAAAAAGTCTACGAAAAAAAACAAAACTGTTCTAACGAGATGAGTACTTAAAATGAATAAACATATCGCTCACTCACTAGGAGAGTAACATATCTCAAAAACAGATTTCTCTCGACTCTTACGAGATGAGAATACAAGATTTGAATATGAACATTGTACAGTATAAAGTTTAATACATCACGAATATGTCACTCTCATTTATTTTCTTCTACAAAATTATAAAATTAGCAGAGTACTTAAAAAAAAATTGTTTCATATTTAAGAAAATTTAAAGGTAATCATTTTAATAGTAATTTTAACGCTTAAAAGTCCAGCTAATTTGAAATATAGAGACTAATGTTTAAAGCTATAAAATTTTTGCAATTTTCTTAACTAAACCAACACTTGAAGAAAGGAGTTCAGTTTGGTGCTCAGACTAAAAGGATTAACCAATTCAAAGGCTACGTTTGCGATTCGGTTCGGAAAAGAAATACGAACCGAATTGGTATATACATACATAGCAAAAGACATATTTAACTTTACTTAAGAAGTAGATTTGAGCTTAAAAATTAAATTAAATTTGAGATTAAAAATATCATATCGATATAGCGTTAAGCTATAATGATTCAGGTAATTATAGTATACTAAGTTAAATTATATTATATATATTATATACGTATATGTATGTACTTTATTATATTATCATACATATATACACATATATATATTCTATACTTTATTTAAGAAACCAACAACTTTGCTTAAATTTATTTTTTCTAATCAGCTGCATTTAGATTTTATTTTTAAGTATATTCTAATTAATTCTAATATTAGGTATTGGTAAATCATAGACATCTTCTTGGTTCAAATTGAGCTAGTTCGTCTTAGGGTAGCTTCACTGTAACTAGATAGAATATACTTGCATTCACTTCCTCCATGACTGGTGGTTTGTCTGGTTTGCCGGCTGTTTCTGCTGTTGCCACCGCCATCGCCATGGTCTCTGCTCTTTGCTGTCTTTGCTGCTGACTGCACAACAAAGTCACAAGTGGCAAGTTGCGGAGTCGCGCAGTCGCCGCAGACTTTGACTTGAATTTCGGAATGCGGAGAAAGTAGGCCGCGATCGTCTGCCAGTTGCTGTTGCCAGTTGCCGCTGTCTAACGCTGGCGTCGGCGTTGTGGCCCCGCTTGTCGCGTGCAGCATTCCATGCAACCGTCGCATGCAGCAGCAGCAGCAACAGCAACAACATCATCTATGTAGCTGCAACATTGAACAGTTAGACGCTGCAGTTCCGTTTGCTGCAAAGCGGATTTTGAGCCACTAATTGGTCTCAATATGTCTGGCAACAGCAACAGAAACAGCAATGGCAACGGCTGATCATCGTCATCATTATAGCGATCATCATTATCGTTGTCATTATCATGACGATAATCTCGATCACTTGCAGCGCGTCCTCCGCGCAAGGTTGTTGCACGTTTCAAGATATTAGTGCAACATTGTTGCAGCAAGTGCTTGCCCCCTCTTCCCACCCCTCCCGCTCTCCACTCTCTTCACTCTCTCCACTCTCCACCTGGCCAGGGGCTTTTGTCTAGTCTGGGACTAGGTTTTTTTTATTTTATGGGAGGCTTGCAACTGTGATTTGGCGCTGACTTTTCGCTGCCTTTCAGTTGCTTTGTTTGCTGATATGTAAAGCGTGTTTGTTGTATGTTTGTTTGTTTCATCTTGAATTGCCGTTGTTATTGTTGCTATTGTTGGTATTGTTGCTGTCTGCCTGTAATGAGTCGCCAACTGCTCGTAATGTGGCATTAGAAAGCAGCTGCTGAAAACAGAGACAACTCATAAATGGTAAACATATACATACATAAGTACAAAAATACTTATACATACATATACGCACAATTTGCTACTTGCCACATACAGTTAAAGTTAAACGGGCAAACTGCAATTCGTTATCATGTGCAATACCGTTTTTGACTGATAAGAATTAATAGCCAAGCATAATTAAACAGCATTACATTTATAATATCTTTCTGAAATAATGAAATTGCGAGCCTTAAGTTTTTATTACGCCCTAATGAGAGCAAATATTTATTATGGGTCGCATTTAGCTAAAAAACAAAATACTAAGTCTTTAAAAATAATTATAAAAAAATCTCTTCTTTTTCCTATTACCTGAATCTGTAAAAATACATACCTTTTATTGTGTGATGGCGCTTAAAATTTAGGACAGATTCGAAATGTAGTGGCTGTGCTCGGTGCTCGCTCGCGTGGGTTTTTACAGGCCTTGGCAACTTTGGACCCTAGTATTCATTAGTTAGTGCTTTTCAGAAACAACTTAGCTTAAGTTATATAATTGTTATCGATTTGTGGGCGAAGGGGGAGTGGCATCCAAAATTTGAAATAAACTTTATCGCCGTGCAAATATTAGAAGTCTTCATACCAAATTTGGTGTCCCTAGGTCTTACAATCTCTGAGATCCTTTCGTTCATACATGGCTATATCGACTCGGCTTCTGATGCTGATCAAGAATATATTAATTTTTTATTTTTTATTATATATTATTTATTATTTATTTTATTCTTCTGCCTGTTACATAATTTTTTTTTAACAAACTTAATATACCTCACAGGGTATAATAATTTGTTAAAAAGTTAAAGTTTTTTGCTATGGTTTTTTGATTTAGGTGGAAGCTAGGCTTTAGTGACAAAATATCAATCATTTGATATTTGATATTTCACTGCAGTGACAATTACGATGAAATACTTTTTACAAATATCAGTGACGTTAATATCGTTCATCTCTAATACTGTTGCATAACACTATCCGCATTCAATCAAAAGCTGCTAGCTATGTGACAAGCGCTTCGCTTAATTTAAACGACCATGCTAAATTATTTAATTGCGATTTGAATGCTTTAGACCTCGTCCGGTCTAAAAATGAATGTACATAAATTCAACTTACAGAACAGTTTCTATATACTTTCAGATTAGGCGACATGAAAATAATGTACATTATTTTATTATTCCTTCAATACCTTCAGTGCAGTGAACAACGCTGTGCCTATACTACAAAGGTGACTTAAATTTTAAATATGCATATACATACATGTTTCCCTATATGATAAAGAATTTTAAAACAGCCTTTGGAAATGACTGTTCTGTATGAATCTCTGTGTAAAGACAGTCAAAAATTCCTTACAAATTTGTGGCCAGTTTACCAAGAGTATCATGAATGCATAGATTTAACCTTGGTCCCCCATGGCAATGCCAAAGTAAGCAAATCAGTTAAGTGCATAATTTCATTCTAATAATATAATCCTCAGAGCGTAAAAAATGGTTACAAGTGTCAACACGGTCCTCAAGAGTGCTGGGGAAACAAGATGCAGAACTGTGCTCTAAACTCACATTTAAATCAATTTAAAAAAATTAAATTTGTTGCTTGTGAGATGAAAAACATTAAGCTGGTGAGGAATAAGAGTTTTAAGTGCGCAAAAAGGGTACACATAGAAAAAAGCGTGAAAAAGTGCATGAGATTGCACGGAAATAAATATCAGGCTGAGGCGGCAAGGATAACTAATCGGTATAATTTTAGCGAAGTTCCTGCTATTATATTTAACGGAGTAAGTAGAAATGATCAACAATGAAGTATATATTATGTACAATCATAATTTCTTTAATGAATTAGGTATTCAATCAGTCAATACAGCAATCTACCAGAGCCAACGTGCGCAAGACTCTGTGCAATATTTTAAAGACTACTCAGCATTTATTACCAGACGATTGTTAGTTACATTCCAACATTAAATTGCCATTCTAAAGCTTTATTTACTTGATTATTCAAAATCTAAAATATTCTCGTTTACTATAATTATTTTGGAGTAACATGTTTCCGCAGGATACTTTGTCTTCTTTTAGATAGAGAGACGCATTCAGCCATTCAGAAATTACTGGTTTAAGAGACTTGCTTCAGACCTGTGCCTACGCCCAGTCCTCCTGTTGTAGATATACGCCATTTCTTTTTTCTTTCACAAAACGGTTTTACCCCTTTTAGGGGCTACAACTGGAACTATTTTTGAAGCCTATTTTTGATCAGTCTTAGGGTCACCCTAATATGTTAATTAGTTTACTGTTAAAAAAGTTGCATATATGATTTCGGAGAGCCTTATTTGCAACGTGCTTTCAAAGCATTGCTTTGCAACTTGTATCTTTTAGTAAACAAAACGATGACAATCAACCTCTTTACCTCAGTAGGGGTATAATCTATCTGTTGGTACATAGTTAAGGCCGTGTGAAGAGCATCTTGAGACGTGTTGGCAAAGACATCCTTAATGCCTAGGAAGGCACTTTTTTGAAGATTCCCCTAAATAATATTTTGATCATCTCGCATATTCTTGAATAACAAATCGATATCAAAGTTCGTATAGCTTAGCAACATTCCACAATAAGTATTATAAGTATATAATCTTTTTACAGTTTCTATAAACATCAGACAATTATATTTATGCTTCAGTATAATTTAGCCAATTGTTGTTCTTCTTCTGGTTGGTATTGTTATTGTCAACCAACAGCAAAAAAATTTAATTTGCGCAGCATTTTTGCCAATAAAAATACACATAACATAAGATAGATAAGTTTGCTTGAAGTTTAACAACAAACTTTGTATACTCTCTAAGAAAAGGTGAACAAACAAAGACGCGTAATATCTTAAGGCTCTACAAAACGTGCGAGTTAGGGGAACAACCCTGTGAATGAGCTCTGTAAACACTCGAAACTTGAAAAAGCAGCCAATTCTCCAAAGCGTAAGTAGTTTGTACACCCTATACTTTGGAAGGTATGAAAAGGGGTATATTTAGCATTAGAATTAGGAATAAAGGCACAAGAAGCGCGAATGTCTGCGAATATAATGTCTAACCACATATAGCTTTTTACTCTGTCTAACCTTTTGCCACTCTTACAAGTCTAGAAAGCCGTTATGAAAATCACAATTTAAAAGAAGCTTTAAAATCTTAGATAACTGAATTATTACATATGTACTTACATACTATATTTTGTTAAGCTAACCTTAAAAAGGACATTATGAATTTATAACAAATAGAAAATATGTTTACTCCTTGGAGTCATTATTTGTATATAGCTTACTTGTAGTACCTCCAATAATACATTTTAGATATGGGTTCTGATATCTCACCTTGGATAATCTTACAGCTGCTTGCTGGGTACCTGCTAGTCGAGCACGCTTACTTATTATAGCTGTGTTGCCATCCATACATGTGTATATTTATATAAAATATAAAGAACAACAACTATTGTTAATATTCGCTGTTTTCCACCTTAGTAATTCTTTCTCTGTGCACACCCGCTGGGCTTCCTCCAATAAACAACAACAAAAAAGCAGCTGCTGCGTAGAAACACGCGAGAGCGAAACTCAAGCTGAAGAGATAGAAATAAAAACAACTACAGCAAAAGTAAAATAGACAACAAAAATTCTTAAGCTTTGCAAATACTACTTAACGAGTGTGTGCGTGTGGGAGAGTAAACCAATTAAAGAAATGATATTTATACCTATATGTATACATTTGTATTTCTGTGTTAATCAAAAATACACATATTTTTCTAAGTGTGTATGGATGTGTATAATAATCATAAATTTTAAGTACTTTCTTTTGTATAACACATTTTGCCATGAACCGGAAGTTCATTTACCTTTTCAATCGGGCGCCGTCGAAGAGATCAAGAGCACGTCAAATGAAAAGAGAGCAAAGCAAAACATTTTACAACACAGTAATAATATCAAATCTAACTCGTTAATGATCTCTCTTAGCTGGCGCGCTCTCTTCGTAATCACAATCGTTTGCTCTATCTCTCTCTCTCTCTCTCTTTCTCTCTGCAAGACCACAAAACGAACTTGACACACTGACGCAGTTTTTATGCCAGTTTTGTAAGGCTTGCAGCTAGATCAAGTCAACTAGCGCATCGATGGGAAGAAGTAGGAGTGGCGATGATATTGTGAGTAAGGGGGAATGTTCATAACTCTGAGCTGAGCCGCTCTCTGTAACTGTTAAGCAAATATTTACGCAGCAGCAGCGATGCGACGCAACGTTGCGCTTTCTGTTTGCCGTTTGATTTATTTGCCGTTTGCACTTGAATTCTTTGTTTCTCTACGTCTGCTGCCATCGCTGCCATCGCTGCCAACGCTGGCGTCACTGCTCTCGAGGCTCTTTACATTTAACTCGTTTAACTGCACTTGTTTGCCCGTCTGTAGTTGTCGTTGTTTTTGTTGTTATAGCTATTGCTGTTGGAAATTACAGTTAACGTTAGACGGTAGACGCCTTCTCCCGTTAAGTAGCCTGGCTAAGCTGCCTCCCTCTCTACCCGTCTTGCTCTCTATCTCTCACTCTCTATCTCTCTTTCACATTCTACAGTCTGCCTTGCCTTTTTCTGCTGAATGATCTAAAAATAGACGCTTGCCTTATTGGAACGCAGTCAGTCCAATTCTCAAGTGACGTCAGCGTTTTGAAAATCTACACAAGATCTGCGAATTTGTCTGTTTTTAAGTGTTATAAACATTTAGTTAAGCTTACTACGCGTAATAGTTTTCATTTAGTTGGAACTACTTAAATAATCAGCTTTCAAAAAAAAACTCAATGTACGTTTAGGTACTTACTGTCTTAAGTAATCATTGTTGTGGCAGTAGTGCCGTCACTAAAATGTATATGTATGTACATTGTTAATTCCAAGTAGAGGAGATTTCACGCAGCTCAGGAAATTACAGTGGAACACAGATTAGTAGGAACAATTATAATATCGGCTAGCCGCATTAGACACAAAAAATTCAATTTTTTCTGCATCCTTTGGACATTTATTAAGGCTCTTCATAAAGAAATCGAAATCGAGCACCTAGTTATCAAACATTCTCCACATTTTTCTTGTTTTAATAACTGATGTCGATCACAAAAGCTTATCCCGAGCACAACATAATGTCGACAGCTTGCTCGCATATCTTCATAAACCACAACTTAAAGTACCCATTTCATAAACACACACACACACACACTCACAAACAAATAACTGAAACAATGCGTATGAAAAAAACTTAAGAAATACTCCAAAGAAAAAACTTCAAAAACAGAAAAGCACAAGAACCAAAACATAAACAAATGAAAAACTCGTGAAAAACTTTTGTATATAATTCACATTTTATAATGACAACATTTACCGCAGCATACTTTCTGCCTGAAGCTTCAGTCCCAACAGTTGCCCATAACTTCTCTATCTCTATCTCATTCTCTCACCACCCCACTGACACTATCTCTCTCTCTCGGTGTGTCTCGCTCTTGCTGGTCTTCACATTGTTGTGTTAATTAAATGTCAGACGTGAGAAAATTGGCGCCATATTGGATTTTATCTGGCTGAGCTGCGGTCTCACAATACAGCCACTTGCACACACACACATACACATACACACACACACACACACTCGTATGCAGATTCGCTTTGCATGTGGCACATACGCATGATGTGGGTGCACCATTCCCCTTTCCTTCTCATCTTGCCCCTCAGTTGGGAGTTCAATCCTTTTTTACTGCTGTTTGCTGCTTATCTGCCTTTTGGCAAATTAATGAGCCACCTACACGTTGCAGCTGCCACCATGCTTGCACCCTCGACTCTCCCTCACCCCCACTCCTTACCCCTACCTCATGCCCCACAGCTTCCCCTTCGCTTGCTCTTTTTGTGTTTCGCATGCGCCTTTTGCGAACCAACTTATAAGTAAAACATGTAATTTCAATTTTGTGGCTTGTTGTTGTCCTGTGGCACATAGCGTATGCAGCACAGGTTTTCCGATGCATGGTCAGGGGAGGGCAGGGCTGGGAGGGTGTAGGTCGAGTAGGCTGATTTGTGGAGCCGAGCCCAATGTCGACAACAAAATTGAAGTTGATAATAATGCAGTGCGATTTCTTTTGCGGCCGCTGAATGATGTAACTAAAGGAAGAAGAGTTGGAGAAAGGAGAAGGACTGTAGGAGACATCCTGGGGGCGTGGCATTGGCACCCGCGTTGGCGACTGCAGTTCATATGTCAAATTTTTGGCACATGTCCAAAATAAAAGTACATGAGGCCAAACGAGCCAACAAACACAAATACTCTGGGCGGCCAGACTCGTATAAGTCAACAGAGATGGGATAGAAGAGAATGTGGAAGAGAAGGGTTAGAAAGGGGAAGTGCTTCAGGTCGTCAGCAGTTCTTGGTAGAGTGTTGGTAAACGACAGCAGCAAAGGCAACAGTGGCGGCACTTAGCCAAACAGTAGCTACCTCATTCCATCCCCTTCCCACCCTAAAGTCGCACAGCGACAAAAAACAAATGGACAAGCAGCCCTTACCCCTATCCGTACCTTGTAACGGTATCCGCTAGTAGATCCAGTGTTGGGTGATGCAACGGAAGCGGATGTTCGTATTTGCACTTTTGCATTTTCGCTAAATGCGCAATTTTGTTATGCGCCACTGGCTAACGGGTCACGCCCTCAAAGCCCATCCGCCGCCTATCTCAGCGAAGACACTTGGCATATGCGGCGTATGTGTAATATTCAGCTCGTTCTTTTCCTTTCCTTCCCCCGTTTTGATAGCAGTTTTTCTAATTACTTGAAAGCCCCCTCCAAACATAACTGATGGCCTGATGCGGGAAAATAGCTGAATGATGGAATGACGGCAGGACGTCATGACTGAGCCATCATAAGATGATGCAAGTCTTTAGGCTAATGAAGGTCTGAGACAAAGTCAAAGGTTGGCTATAATCAAATTGCATTTTGTGGCTGTTGTGGCTGCAATCAACAAAGCACAAAGGAGAAAGTAAAAAAGAGATGGAGTGAAGGCAGGGGATTGTTAAGTAAGTGTACTTGACTTATTAATACCCTATAAAAAGAGAAACCAATGCAATAGCGAAGACATTTTCCGAAATAATGCATGCAGCTCAACTTAAGACTGTAAATATTTTGGCTGTATAATATTCTATAATTTATAAATCAATACTGTAGAAGATATCTAAATCCTGCGCTACTGTCCTTGCTCCAAGCTTTAGAAAATAATCTCTTAAGTAAATGTTGTGTTTTGTATTTTATTAAGATGATATGTATTTTCAAACCAGTGAAATAAGTGCAGTCAATACCTTTTTGAGCTCTAATAGGCAGGTTTTCGTATTAATTTTTCGAAAATGTATAAAATCATCCACATAAGATTTTTGTAAATAAAGGAAATATCTTAGGCTTATTATTCCGCATATAATCTTTAGTTATCGAATAGTTTTTTTTTTTTTAATGTTACTTGGCTTTTATTTATTGGATCTTTTGCAAATCTTATAAATAAACAATAGTTAACAGTCTTCTTGGACTGTAAATTGACACGCGGCCCTAAAGTCTATCGTTGGGTTGGTAGGTCAATACGACAAAGACGGGATCGGCTGCACAGCCTTATTAGGCCTCTCGTGAGGTGGTTGGGGTGCGTGGAAAGCTTGGCAAAGTACTTTGTCTTCTGTTCTGTTATTACATCTTTGACCGGCTGGATATTCAGGTCGCTTTGTATGTTTTCGTTTCGAACGTACCACGGTGCCCCGGTGATGGTTCTCAATATCTTTGACTGGGCTCGCTGGACAATATCAATATTGCTATTGCAAGCACTCCCACATAATTGGGAGCCATAGGTCCAGATAGGCTTTAGCACAGAATTGTAGAGCAGAACCTTGTGATCTAGACTAAGGAGCGAGCGAGCGTTAATAAGCCAGTGAAGACTGTTGGCTTTTAGTTTTAGGTGTGTTCTCTTTGCTTCGATGTGTCTGCGCCATGTGAGTCTTCTGTCGAGGTGAACTCCTAGGTACGTCACTTCGTTTGCTTGAGGGAGTACGGTGTTGTTTAATCTGAGCGGTGTACAATTTTGCCTGTTCAGGGTAAACGTAACGTGCTTGCATTCCTGTTCGTTTATTTTTATCCGCCAGTCGGATAGCCATTTTTCTACGTCGACCAGGTGAAGAGCCAATTGCGCAGGTGCTTGTATTGGGCATCTTGAGCGGCTGAGAATAGCTGTATCATCAGCGAAGGTAGAAGTTGTTGGTTCCCTGCTTGTTGGAATGTCTGCTGTGTAGAGGACGTATAGTGTCGGCCCAAGTACGCTGCCTTGTGGAACTCCGGCTCCAATGGTGTGATCGTCGGATAAAGCTGTATTACATCTGACTGCAAATTTTCGATCGAATGACCTTGGGAGCTTGTGTGTGTTATTTGGAAGCGTTGATTTAATTTTATGCATTAGGCCGTCCAACCAGACTCTGTCAAATGCTTGAGAGACATCTAGAAATATTGCTGTGCAATATTCTCGATTTTCGAAGGCTATCAAATAGTTATTTTCAAAATAATAAGATATAAAATCAATCGACAAGTACTTTAAACTAAGAAACTATGAAAAAAAAAATGCAGTAAGCTACAGTGGAGCAAGCTCGACAGTAGGAAACCCAGTACTTTTTGAGTGCAAAGCGTTCACTGTTGATTGTTCTTCAATAATGCGTACCAAACAATAGATGGCGCCACTACGAAGTTAATAAACACAGAGGTGGCTAGCGTCTCTTCTTCTTCCTTTTGCCCGTAACATTGTTAATTGAATAACTTCCGCGTTTATCATCCGATTGGAATGAAATTTTCTGGACAGGTTTGGACTATAGTGTTTATTATATGTACCAATAATCAAGGCCATAGTCTTAAAGGGGCTCTTGTAATTCTACATTGAAATTTTGTTTTTCAATTTCCGGGGGCGGAGGGGGCGTGGCAAAAATCCAAAACAAACTTGATCAATGGGAGATATAGATGAACCTCCATGCAAAATTTGGTGTCTCTATCTCTTATGGTCTCTGAGATCTAGGTGACACAAAATAGGACAGACAGACGGACAGACAGAAGGACATGGCTTTATCGACTCGGCTGTTGATGCTGATCAAGAATATATATACTTTATGGGGTCTGCCACGCCTCCTTCTGCCTGTTACGCACATTTTTTTTTGCACAAACTTAATAGACCCATTTGTTCTTTTTTAAAGTACTGGGTCTAAAAATATTAAAAATGATTTTCAAAGCTGCTTGTAAATACATTTACACTCTTTTAAGCCTTCGGTCAGTTATAGGGTATAGCAAGCGCTTCGTACTCCCTATCCCACATGGTGTCTTGCTTGAAAATAACCAAAAAATTACAACAAATTTTAGTTGGGTGCTGGAAGCAAATTTAAAATGAAATACAAACGTTCTGGCTGAATGGCTTGACATGGACTTAAACCGGAAACGGAAACGTAAACATTGCTTTCAATATGGCAAAGTGGCAGCGAGAAAGAGAGAGAGAGAGAGATAGAAAAGAATTGAGGCTTGTGCAATGGGCGTATGAAAGCCGCAGCCCATGTCCAGTTTCAGTTCCAGTTCCAATGCTATTCTGACCCGGCCAGGGACAGGATAGGCCATGTCCTGACAGGCCTCAAACGCAAACTGCATACCAAATGCGTGTGTGTCGCAAAAACCAAAAACTGTAAAGGCTGCCCAACACAGAGGAGGCAAGCAGTGTCAGACGGAAAGGGAGTGTGGTGGCAGGTTGGCCAATCTTTTTTGCTGGACATTACAATAAATCTAAAATAAATATATAAAACAGGGTAGAGAGAAGAGTCAAGTACAGGCTAACAGAACAATGATGAGAATGGCACAAGACACACAAACACAAACACACACTACATACTAACTACATACACAGCTATATAGAAAAGAAGAAAAACATTTTACGATGTGGCAAAATGAAAATGACTTTTGCAAGTTGGTTCGCTTTTCATTTTTATTCCTTTTGCGACTCATTTCCTTCAGCTTCAGCGCTTGGACTTTTGCTTCGCAAAATTAGGTGCAAAATGAGCACACAAAATAAATTTTCAATTGCAGTGCCCAAAGAAACAAAAGCAACAATCCAAAAAACAATAACAACGACCATCGTCCGCCCTACACCCCAATATAATGGGCAACCAAACAAGTCCGAGGAAGTCAAGTGGCGAACGTTGAACACATCCTGCTAAATCAAAGAAACAGTGAAGAAGACAACGAATCCTGGATCCTCTGACA
Source organism: Drosophila neotestacea (assembly GCA_035044365.1). NCBI lineage: Eukaryota > Metazoa > Arthropoda > Insecta > Diptera > Drosophilidae > Drosophila > Drosophila neotestacea. The sequence goes on along the minus strand of JAWNMD010000536.1, from coordinate 13,440 downwards.
AGATAAAAATCATAAAGTAGAGTGAAATTTTAAGAGGGAGAGATATAATACAGCGAAGAAGCATTTTAAAATATAGAGCCAATAGTGTTGAGAGAAATTGAAAATAGCAAGGGACAAAATACAGACAGAGGGCGAATGAAGTTTATTATTTTACTCTGGTCTACAAATATTTGAATAATTCTTATTTAAAATTTGTTTTTATTAATGGTATTTAATTTGTTTTTACTTTTTCATTGCAACTGACATTTATTTATAGATTTTCACATAGCCTGCATAACATTTTGTTTTATTTCATATTATTTAATTTATTCAGTTTAAATATTATAATTTTTGAATTCTAATATTAACGTTATCTTTTACTATACTGTATAGAATATACTATATATATACTATACTATACTATACTATACTATACTATACTATACTATACTATACTATACTATACTATACTATACTATACTATACTATACTATACTATACTATACTATACTATACTATACTATACAATACTATACTATACAATACTATACTATACTATACTATACTATACTATACTATACTATACTATACTATACTATACTATACTATACTATATAATATTAAGTTCTTACTTAACATATTGGCTTAATTTATTTTAAGATATTTTTTTTATATTATATTATTTTCAAGCGACCCACAGAATCTAGATACCTATTAAATTTCGTAGGGTATACATAATCAGCGGCACCGAAAAGGTTTGCCGGACATTCCTTTTGCTTTTTTATGCGAATTTTATGGCATTTATTTTTACGATCTTTAAACTTAAAGTGGCGGCTACTTTAGGAAGCAAAGAGAGAGACGGATGCAAAAAGAGAAAGAGAAAAAAGGCCCTCTGAGATAGCTACTTTAATAATAAGGCAAAGTCAAACGTTTAATATGCATAATTGTCTAACATGCAGTCAAGCCTTTAAGTCTAATCTCAAATAAGCCGAAGCACAACTAGTGAGAGACAACTTTATGCCTGTTTAGTGACATGCAAATTGTGCGTAGCTTGTGTGTATATTATGCTAGTATTTGTGTGTGTGTGTATGTGCGAGTGTGTATGACAGAGACTGTCAGGATTTGCAGTGTAAATGCGTTAATATCTAGTCTTGGCATCAAATAACCTGAAACCTGGTAACAAAACAATTAAAACAATATGCAATTTTGATATGTTTATTTGTCTATCCATATACTATAGCAAACTTCTCCCCTTCCTCCCCCCCCCCCTCTTTTTCCGCAATGTATGCTGTCTAGCATGTGCAGCTTAGATTACATTAGGCCGCATCCTTTGGGTGCAGCAACAACAACTTCAGCTTCAAATACAACTACAATAATTGCATTTGGATAAGCTTTCGACTTGTTTTCAGGCTCACACAAGGGGCATGCGTGTGTGTATTTATGTGGGTATGTGTGTGTTTCTTGTTGTTTTTGCTGTTGCTGTGCATATTTGCATAGTGACACAATGTTTAGCTCAGTTTTGAAAATGCTTTTCATAAGCAATGCATTTATTTTAACACAAAATAGTGATGACAGACTTAGCTAGATTTCTGCTAAAACTTTATATCATAGTTAGATCTAAATATGGGCGCGGGACTTATTTTTCAGGCCCAGTCCGACCCGAGCCTCGAAATTCCCTTATGGAAAAAAGGCCCGAACCCGCCCGATATTGTAATTATTTAAAATCTTTATTTAAAAAAAAAAATCGTATCCAAATTTGGTTGGATGCCCATAAGCGAAATTAACGTCTGAGCTTGTTCATAAATTAAATACAAAATTCACAGTGAAAACGGAATTTTTGTGTAGTGGTCGAATTGAAAATGAAAGGGACTATGCTGTTGTGCGGGCTTTCGGACCTTAAAGTTAGGCCCGATCCCAGCCCGGCCCGACCTGAAATAAGATTTTTCGGCCCGAAGCCGAATATTTTGTAAATTTTTGTAATTATATTATATTATGAGTCTCAATAAAAGTCTTTTTAAAAATAAAAGTCTCAAATAATTCTTTAATATATAATAATACATATATTATATATATAATATAAATTGTGTTTTGTTCACTTATTTCTTATAACAGTTAAGGTCCACGATTTTTTCACTTCAACATAGCATTCTTTGGCTTTGCACAAAAGAAGGCAGCACAGACTATGGTTTTGCTCTGTGTCTCTTTTTCAGAGTCTCTCTGTTTCTCTCTGCCTATCTCTCAGTCTCTGACTTTGCTTTTACAATTGTTGTTCTGTATTTTGTCTTTGACTTTAATTGTCACTCACTTCTTGCCTCACTTTGTTGCAATTGGTTTGAATTGACTTTAAATTCAATTTTCGATTTGTTGCAGTTTTCAAAAACCGCTAAACAATTGCAGCATAAGCTTTTTATGTACATGCTATGCCACGCCTCCCAGTTGGTAATCATTTTTCGGGGCAACAATCAATTGTCAAGCAAATTGGGCGTCATAAGCTGCCACGCCCCCAAAGTTGCAAAAGCAACAACAACTCAGCAATTGCAACTGCAGCAATTGCAATTTTCGGTCAATTTTGCACATCATTTTTGTGGTCTAGTTATTGGTTATGTCTGTGTGTGTGTGTCACGCCTACTTGCCGCCCTTTTTATGTGATTAACTTTTTGAATAACTGCAAGCTGTAAGAGTCAATGCACCACTCAGTCACTTGGTTAATTTGTGGTTGCAACTGCAACAGATTTTATTGTTTTTATTGTTCTTCTGGCTTTTATTTCTCTTGTTGTTGTTGCTGTTGTTGTTGTTGTTGTTGTTGTTGTTGTTGTTGTTGTTGTTGTTGTTGTTGTTGTTGTTGTTGTTGTTGTTGTTGTTGTTGTTGTTGTTGTTGTGCAACTGTGGGCAATGCGTCAAAAGTTAAATACATTTTTGTTTCATTCAACTCGCCATTTTCCCCTGCAGCTCAACAAATATTTAGTTAGCGTTGAATGCCTTCACTTGCTTCAAGTTGTCGCAAGACTTGATTAAAATTGTTGTGGATATTTGCGCGGGCAACTTCGGTGGCCACTGCGCCTAAAACTTGGCTAAGTATTAGAATGGCATACCCTGCAGACAGGTGACAGACTGTGCATTTTCAGTGTAAAGCTAGGTAGTACAAGAGAGAACTTGCAAAAAGAGAGAAGTTGCAAGTGACACAGTCTCTTCATAGTTTGTGAAGTTGACAAAAAGTTGTAAATGGGGTTTGATAGCCTTGTGAGTTGTGCTTTTGGTCTTAGAAAGTCCTAACGATCACACAACTCAAAAACATAAATATACTTATATATTTTGAGGGGACTTATGCTTCTTGATTTGCTTTTCGCTCAGAAATTCGTATGAATACTGTTAATTTTGCTTTCCACCTAACTTCGCTATTATATTCAATACTTTCTTCTTATTTTTTTCTCAAACATCAGTTTTCACTTCTTTCCTTATATCTTACTCTCTCTCTTACATTTGTCATTCAAGACATTAATTTAGTACTAGTTTTTTTTTATTTCGTTCATTGTGAATTATTTTTGAGTATACTTCATGCTTTGCTTCTCGCTTTCTGACCCCCAATTATTTAATTTAAAATGTATAAGGTACATTTTAAATAAATGTATTTATTTTATAAATTAACTGTATTATTTAAGTTAATTAATCCAGCTCAACTTCGCTCTGTTTTGTTTCAGGGGTATCTAACAGTCATGCCCATCTGTAGTTACTAACTGGCTCTCGGGCTGACCAAAAGCTGCTTGTTAATTCTCTCTTCTCTTGTTGGCAATCTAACAAACATATCCGCATTAAGGTTAAAAACTTTTAATTGTTTGCTTGTTGCGAGACACACACACACACTCAGACACACACACACACACAGCAGGGTCCCAGATGTCGCCTTCTTGGCTTACTCCAGAGCCACTCCGCGTCGAGTTGAGGCCCAAAAAAGGGCGCACTAATTAAAATTCGCGAGCAATTCGCGTTGGTCAACCAACAACAACAACAATAACAAAGCTTTAGCACAAATGTCATTTCTTTTTGGTTGTTTCCCAAGTGTGTGTGTGTGTGTGTGTGTAAGGGAGAGAGAGAGGGGGCAGAATAGGACCAAAACCTTGTAGCACTTGTACGCTCTACAAATGCCTAACAGCGTTTTTCGGCCATTTTACGTACTTGGCTTGTTATTAATTTTTCCACTTTTTTTTGTTTTTTGTTTTTTTTTTTGTTGTTTTTGCAGCTTTTGTTTGCTTTTTGGACTGAAGAGATGATATGAAAACGCAACAGATTCAAACTCACTGGACTTGTATGTCACTTGTGCGAATCCCTTAGCCTTTTCCACTTCCACTTCCTCTACCTCCTTCACTTAGCTTTTCGCTTCTCCTTCTTCTTTTAGTTATTGTTGTTGTTGCTCAGCATTCTAATGAAGTTTACTCACAGCAATTGTTTAGCAAACGTGCCTTGGCCTGCGTTTAAGCGATTTTTTGTCAACGTGCGCACAAAGTCGACAGCAGTTTTTAGAAAGGGGTTGCATCAAAGAAGGGTTGTGGTAGGGGTCACGTTGCTACATACCCTGCACACAGCAGTATCTCTTTAAGAGCTGCCCTTAAATTTCTATATATTTGATAGATCTACCAAATATAATTTTATTAGGAACATTTTAACTAAAATATTTCTAGCATACTTTTTGGGATATAATAAGGCCAGAGAATCGAATTTGATTTAACAATTTTGGAAATGCATCTTAAGTTTCATTTATAATAGAAGATAATTTTATGAACATTCTATTCTCCCAGATTTTCGTGAAGCTAGTATTAAATGTATATAGGATACTAAACCACTTATGATCTCTCTAGGTGAATTACATCTATATATTCTTTTTATAAAGACAAATATAAATTGTAAACAATTAAAAATACAATGATTAATTTACAGTTTGTATAATTTTTTTCAAGTTCAGATTGGATTATTGAAAATGTTATGTCGATCGGATTATCGAAGACTCTGTGTTGCTAGGGGTATCTCTTGAAACTAAGCTATGAACTGATTGCAGCATCTTAAGTTGTTAAAATAAATGTTTTAAATATTTTTAAGAGTTTTAATAACAAAAACCACCTATTAAATACACAACTTAAACTCAATATTTTTAAGAACTATCGCATTAAAGGGCTTTTTTCTAATTAAAGCTAAAATAAATCTATCAAATTATCGAATACCTATCGTGTTGAGTTTAGTATTATATTAATATATATATTAATATGCTGTAAATGGTTTAAAAATATATTAAAAGTTACAAAGCCTGTAATAAAATGTAATTGGACTTTATTAAATTATTATATTTTTTAACAGAGCTCCTTAAAAGTCCTATCAAACCCAGATAGTTGCAATGCTTATTTGTTAGCTATTGTTGTTATTGTTTCGTTCCTATTGTTATTGTACTTCTTTTTGCTTTTGTTGTTGTTGTTCTTGTGGTGTGCATGTCGCTTAGTTTTCAGTTCGTTTCTTGTTGTCGTAGCGATTTTTCCCATGCCGTGTACATCGAGAGAGGGCGATAGATAGAGAGAAAGAAAGAGAGAAAGGAATAGAGTGTCCTCTCCTCACCATTTCACAATTTTAATAGAATTTAAAGCTGACTGTGAGCGACACATTTGCCAACTGGCCGTAAAAATAGTGAAATTTAGTTGGCCGTTGTCCGTTCCCCGTTGCCCGTCGCCTGTCGTTTTCTTGCTTTATGTGCGACAATAAACATGAAAACAGACATAAATGCGTTTTATTTAGTTTTTCTCTCATTCTTTGGTTTCCCCGCTCTTTCTCTTGTCCTTCGCATGCCCATAAAAAAGGGCTTGAAAATAAATAAAAAATTTATATACAGCGAATTGAAGCATAGAAACATTACAAAACACAAAACCCAATAAAGTGTAAGTAACGACAATGGCAAACTGAAGTACCAAGAGGTGCTTGGGACAAGAGGCTGATGAGAAGGGAAGGAAGGGTCGAGGAGACCAGCGGACAGGCGGAAATAGACACAAAATATTGGCAGCTTGTTTAAGCTTTTTGGCCAATTTTCGCATTTGTTTTGTGTAACGACAACAGACGAAAATAAAAATGTTTTGCGGTTAGCAGTTGTCGGACAGTGGGAGAGAGGCAGGAGTGGAAAGAAAAAATGAGAAGAGAGAGAGAGAGAGGTAAAGTAGAAGCAGGGTATCAAGCTAAAGTTTCATTTATTAAAAAGTTTGTCACGCGGCCACTTTTCAAATGACTGGCAATTTTTCACGTGCCAATTACACTTGCTGTCTCTCTCTCTCTCTCTTCTCTCTCTCTCTCTCTCTCTGTTCTTCTCTCTATCTCTCTCTTTCTCCTTCTATTTCCTATCTATTTCTAGCTTACCTCACATTGCCACAATCATTTGGCGTTTGCAATTAGCAAGCAGTTTGCTGTTTACTTTTTGGCACAATTTGTCTTGTCGCGCCTGAATGTAGGCAACGTGCAGGAAACAAGCCACAAAACTTCATAAATGAGATGAAATAGAAAGAGAAAGGCGAACTATAGAGAGAGAGACCTACTGTGCGTGTGGCTTAAAAATGTTTAATAAAGTAATTTAAAGTGTTTGTATTTGGTACGTTTCACATTTTCGCCCATTTTGCACTCTTCATGACCAACGACAAGTGTCAAAGTCTATAACATACTTTGAGGCGTCGCATCGCCACGCACGATTTATCATAATTTTTGTTGTATGCCACTTAAGCCAACAGTAACAGCAGCACCATCAGTTGCGCCACAAATGCCGCGCACAATGCGGCGTATAAGCGATATTAGTTATTTATGCAAATAAAGTCGCTCTTACTCTGCATATTTTACACAAGAAGCAGTCTTGAATTGCCCTTAAAAAGTTTGGATAATGTTGCTTTAAACGTATATTTATACCCTACTATTGGCAAAGATGGAAAGTATTTAAAATTTCGATGAAAGTAGTTAAATAAAATGCATTCTGAGAATAAATTGTACTGTAGGCAATCTCGAGTTCCGATATAGCAAATATCATTATAACATATACAGAACTGGATCATTTCCAAAACTAATACGTTTAAAGGTATATCCGCTTCTGGTGTCGTCGTGATGAAATAAATAAACTGGTTATAAAGATTTACTTAAAAGAAACGTATTAATCCGTGCTCTAATTGCTTTTAACATGACCATGTGTCGAATCATAGGAAATTCTGTGTGCATATGCGGCCTAATCCCCTTCTTAAACTTGCTATAGTTTCCTAAACTCATCAAAACTTAAAGCAATTCTTTATTAAAGTACAGAACTAGACGGGAGCGTCAGAACCCAAATAAAAGGACTAACTGAAGAGCTGTCATTGAATAATGTCAACATTTTTATACACTTGCAGAGGGTATTATAATTTTGTCACGAAGTTTGTAACGGAAGGAGGCGTAGGAGACCCCATAAAGTATATAACTTTTATCTATGTCTGAACCGGCCGGATCGAATCCCCAAACTTTGGCGCGCAAAATTTAGGATAACGTCTGAATGTGTAAAGGAAAATAAAATAATATGTGTCAAAGTGAAGATCATTGATAAATTAAAGATACTGCTGTTCAGTTTTCTTTGTTTTATATGTTTAATTTTAAAAGACAACAATGACGAAAAATTGTTGCTCATGAAGACATTCTGTAGGTAATCTATTAGTTGCTTAATTTTCACTGATAAGTTTAAACTTTAAAGCATAGTATACATAGAATACTATCAACTTTGAAAAATGCACTGCACCAAATATTAAAATAAATCAGTTTTGTGATTTAAAGATAAATAAATGTTGACCAGAAATTTTGGAATCAAAATGTTTCTTGTGTAAATGTTGCTTGTGTAAAGGCTGCGTACAAAGAATGCTTACTGTAAAATTATTAGAATAATTATTAACTGTTACGCTATTTTACCCTGCTTTCAATTCTACTAACGAAGAAAGAAACGTATTTACAGGATAACTATCCGAAGGAACTCCGTTTCTGTTTCTAATTTGAAACGTAACATTACAAGTTTAACTTGATCTCGTCAGCCCTGGTTAAAGGGTATCTCTTGACCAGCTATGGTGTCTACTGTAGCATTTTATTTATTTCTTCTTAAAGGAGCCAATCAAAAGGCAAACGCAATAAATTTGCACAAAAACACAACAAGGAAAATAAAGAAGAAAAGTCGACAGTTGTATAACGGCAAAACTCGAACTATGACTGTTGGCCAGTTTATGGGCCAGGCTAACAACAGTCGGACCGACGGTCGGACAGACGGACAGTAACTTTGTATGTTGTTTGCTTGTTGCTTTTGTTTCATTTTCTTTGTCGTCCTTTGTCTCCTCTTCTTTTTCTTCTGCTTCTTCTTCTTGTTGAACTGCTTGTGTTCTTTCGTTGCTCCTTTTAGTTATGTGCTGCAGATGCACTAAAAACTGCCAAAGCACAACACGAAAGGACTAAACGAAATGGCAAAACCTTTTGCAGGACCCTTGCCACAACATGCCCTGCTCTTTCCATTTCTTTGCCGCTAAATTTTGCGCCTCTACGTGCGACATGCGCCACGCAAATGGCTGCAACAATAACAAGAACAACTAGAGAAACAACAACTGCAGCCTGTTACATGCAAAAATGTTCGGCGTATCTGCAACGCTAAGTGGGTCGCCTTCAGGACACAACGCAGCTAACTTCAGCACATTCCCAGGCCCAAGTCTTCATGCCTCATGCCTCGTGCCTCATGCCACATGGCACATGCCACACGACTCATGCTACAGCGCATAGGAACAAGCACGTTAACCAGGACCATTCAGGCGATAAGATGCGACTTTTGCATTGAACGTAAATGTAATTGTTGAAAAAAGAAAAGGAATAATATAATAAAATCTCAAGTTGATTGCCTGCATATGCTCCCTCTTGTATCAGTTATTTCAAATTCTTCAGCTTTCCCTGGCATTTATGGAATACCTTCTGCTCCAGTTTTTGCTCTTGTGATTCTTGTTATTATTGCCTCTTTCCTTCTTCTGCTCCTGGCTCTGCTGCGGTCATATTTAGTTAATTATATTATATTTTTTTTTATTTATTCTCTTCAATTGCTGAATCAATGAGCACTTTTCAATTATCATCTGCTACTTCATTGACACCTTCTCTTCCCATCCTCTTCCTTTTACTTATTATTCTTTTTCGAAATTCTATTGATCGTCTGACTCTAATTGTTTCCCTGAGCCTATAGGCAACTTTATTTACTTTTGTCATTCTCCATCTACCTAAGTAATTCACCATTTGTTTATATTTATTTCCATCAAATTTTAAAAAAAAGTACGAAAAGTCTATTAGGTTTGGCAAAAAAGTGTGCGTAACAGGAAGAAGGTCTCGTGGCAGACCCCATAAAATATATATATTTTTGATAAGCATCAACACCCGAGCCGTTATAGCCATGTCCGTCTGTATATCTGTCTGTCTGCCTGTCTCACAGTGGGACAAAAAGGCCAAAATCGTGCCATAATTAAACGGAGCTCTGTAGCAAAAAAGTTTTGATGCCATCTTTTTAAGAGATTTAAGTTAAAAAAACTTAAAAGATAGAAATATTTAGTGGAATATTTTTTTTTGTAGAAAGAAAAACTTAAAAAAAATTTACCTGTTTCTCGGAAAAAAAAATATTTATTCGAAACATGAGAAGTTTAAATTCAGCCAATACTGATTGATATTAAATTTTTTATTTAATTCAACAAATTTATTTATTCATCATCGCTACTTTCAACAAAATCACTTTAATTAGAGTACTTCTGTTGAGCTTCAGGTACGTTTTCTAATAAATCTAAAGCTGATTTTGGCATTTGAATTTTTTTTTCCTGATTTGTGAAATTCCGCGATAGTAACGGATCCGAGGAAATAAACATTATATTTAAAACATTGAGGTTACACTTCTCTCGACTGCATTTCCTCGGAAAAAACTTATAAAACTTACCATCTTTGTTGCGTGCTTCCTGGGCCTCCTCGGTTAATTGCCCAATTGGTAGCAATGCATATTTTATAATTCAAGGACCGTGAACAAAAAATTTATGTAGGGTTGGCGACATATTATACCAAGGGTACAACTTTACAAAAAGTTTTGCAATCTGCAAGGCGTAATTTTTGAACTTTTCTACATTAAAATCATGGTTGCATGAGCCAATTATTAATATTGTGTGCATTCTTTCCAGCAACTCGATGTCAATTCTTGTAATTTCTGCAGTCAATCCTGGGTTTTTAAATATATCGCCTAGCAGTATTACCATTATTACTTCTTCCAAAACCAGGCTTCGGGAAGTCAATAAGTAAGCCTAGTTTTCCTTAAACTCTTTCTGAATACGAATTTTTGTCTTGCCAACAATTTCTTTGTCCTCCGCCGTTGGCCACGTTCTTATAGGCAATTTGTAGGACAAATGCAGAAGGCATTCAAAAAATCGAATCCATCCACGTAAAGTCGAAGGACCGAATTCGGAATTTTATTTGTTCACTTCTTTTAATAACATTTCGTCAATGTTATTAAATTGTTTGCTCTATATGGCAAAACTTTTTCAAATCTGTTCCTAAAATAAGTCAAATCTTATAAGCATTGTTGTGGCTTATATGCACACATAGATTTCCAAATTACCGACAATATCACAGTGACATCATCAAAGCTTTTAAAACATAGTGAAAACAACACAAAAAACATCACGAACACAATATTAACAATGCCTGCTTCGTTTTCCATGGTAATTTAATTTATTTTATTTAAAGTTCAATCCACTCGCGCATTTAAAAAGTAAACAATCAAAACAGATTTAAGTTAAAACAGCTGACGCCTTTTAATCAGGGTTTTGTATTGTAAATGCTCCCCAACGTTTCTCCGAAAAGGCAAACAAGGGCACTCTAATTTTCTTAGGACGTAAAGTTTAATGTTAAAACTTGTTTTTTAAATGTAATTTAAAAGACAGATCTAACCCGGATCATAACTTTATCTCCAACAATAACCAAAAAAATTGATTTTTTCTTACCTTTTAAAAGTACAAAAAAATATAAGAAATGTTTTTATGAAAGCTTTATTTATGCTAATAAACTAAGAAAAGTCAAAACTTATACTTTTAATTTCCATATACCAGAATAAACGTTTCATATTCATGAAAAACGATTGCGAATTCATTATTCTGTGAATTCATTAAAATTTAGTTCTAAATGTTAACTTTAAATGCGTGTTTTGGGAGAACCGAATAACCCAGATAATTTTGATTTGGATTTTTACGCAAAATTTTATCATCTTTAAAACTGCAATTACACTTTCTTCAATATCCCAAAAAAAAAATGCAGTAAGCTACAGTGGAGCAAGCTCGACAGTAGGAGACCCAGTACTTTTTGAGTGCAAAGCGTTCACTATTGATTGTTCTTCAATAATGCGTACCAAACAATAGATGGCGCTTTACGAAGTTAATAAACACAGAGGTCGCTAGCGTCTTTTCTTCTGCCTTTTGCCCGTAACATTGTTAGTTGAATAACTTCCGCGTTTATCATCCGATTCGAATGAAATTTTCTGGACAGATTTGGACTATAGTGTATATTATATGTATCAATAATCAAGGCGCTAGTCTTAAAGGGGCTCTTGTAATTCGACTTTGAAATTTTGTTTTTCAATTTCCGGGGGCGGAGGGGGGCGTGGCAAAAATCCAAAACAAACTTGATCAATGGGAGATATAGATGAACCTACATGCCAAATTTGGTGTCTCTAGCTCTTATGGTCTCTGAGATCTAGGTGACACAAAATAGGACAGACAGACGGACAGACGGACAGACGGACAGACGGACATCGCTATATCGACTCGGCTGTTGATGCTGATCAAGAATATATATACTTTATGGGGTCTGCCACGCCTCCTTCTGCCTGTTACGCACATTTGCACAAACGTAATAGACCCATTTGTACTTTTTTAAAGTACTGGGTCTAAAAATGCAGTAAGCTACAGTGGAGCAAGCTCGACAGTAGGAGACCCAGTACTTTTTGAGTGCAAAGCCTTCACTATAGATTGTTCTTCAATGTTCCCTACCATGCAATAGATGGCGCCACTACGAAATAAGTTAATTAACACAGAGGTCGCTGGCGTCTCTTCTTCTTCCTTTTGCCCGTAACATTGTTAGTTGAATAACTTCCGTGTTTATCATCCGATTTGAATTGAAATTTTCTGGACAGGTTTGGATTATAGTGTTTATTATATGTACCAAAAACCAAAGCGCTAGCATTAAAGGGGCTCTTGTAATTCGACTTCGAAATTTGGTATTTCAATTTCCGGGGGCGGAGGGGGGCGTGGCAAAAATCTAAAACAAACTTGATCAATGGGAGATATAGATGAACCTACATGCCAAATTTGGTGTCTCTAGCTCTTATAGTCTCTGAGATCTAGGTGACACAAAATAGGACAGACAGACGGACAGACGGACAGACGGACAGACGGACATGGCTATATCGACTCGGCTGTTGATGCTGATCAAGAATATATATACTTTATGGGGTCTGCTACGCCTCCTTCTGCCTGTTACGCACATTTGCACAAACGTAATAGACCCATTTGTACTTTTTTAAAGTACTGGGTCTAAAAATGCAGTAAGCTACAGTAGAGCATGCTCGACAGTAGGAGACCCAGTACTTTTTGAGTGCAAACCGTTCACTATAGATTGTTCTTCAATGTTCCCTACCATGCAAAAGATGGCGCCACTACGAAATAAGTTAATTAACACAGAGGTCGCTGGCGTCTCTTCTTCTTCCTTTTGCCCGTAACATTGTTAGTTGAATAACTTCCGTGTTTATCATCCGATTTAATTGAAATTTTCTGGACAGGTTTAGATTATAGTGTTTATTATATGTACCAAAAACCAAAGCGCTAGCATCAAAGGTGCTCTTGTAATTCGACTTCGAAATTTTGTATTTCAATTTCCGGGGGCGGAGGGGGGCGTGGCAAAAATCTAAAACAAACTTGATCAATGGGAGATATAGATGAACCTACATGCCAAATTTGGTGTCTCTAGCTCTTATAGTCTCTGAGATCTAGGCGACACAAAAAGGGACAGACAGACAGACAGACAGACGGACAGACGGACAGACAGACGGACATGGCTATATCGACTCGGCTGTTGACGCTGATCAAGAATATATATACTTTATGGGGTCTGCCACGCCTCCTTCTGCCTGTTACGCACATTTGCACAAACGTAATAGACCCATTTGTACTTTTTCAAAGTACTGGGTCTAAAAATGTATTTTGGCGCGACATTTGCTCTAGTCGCCCCAACGTGTGTCTGTCCCTTTTTGTGACACCTAGATCCCAGAGACTATAAGAGCTAAAGACAGCAAGCTTGGTACTTATATATGTCTTGCCCAGATCAAACTTGTTATAGAATTTTACCACGCCCCCTTCCACACACGTAAATAGAAAAACCAAATTTAAT